>ML829039.1:17557-33494 GCA_009831015.1 Picea engelmannii | reverse complement strand
GTATTATCTAACTTGTATAATGATAACAATCCTTATCTTGTTGTTCTTCCATAGGTATAGTTCTTCTTGGAACACATTATCTTCCAAGAGATAGATATACAAGATATGTACAGAGACGATGCAAACAAGATATGTACAAGAACAAAGAAGAGTATTGTTACCTTCAGAAGAAGAAGTATCTTTCATCCTTCTTAGTCTTCTTTGTAGGTTCCTTTTCTTCGGCAACTGATGCTTCATGTTTCTCCTTCCTTTTCTTTAGCTCGGGACAATGATTCTTGTAGTGACCATACTTTCAATAGTTGAATCATTGTATTTCTGAAATATCTTTCTCTTGATTTGGCTTCCTCCTTGAACCAAGCTTCCTTTTGTTCCTGAAATTCTTGAATCTTGTTGTGACGGCTTGATCATCGTACTTCTTTTGGGTTTCTCTTTTGTACTGATCCTAGATTCTTCTTGAGCACGACAAGTCCAAATTTATTCAAATGTAGAATACTCCTTCCTTGTGTTCATGCTTGCGACAAATGCATCCCATGTCTTGGGAAGACCATTGAGTACTATGTTTACCAATTCCTTCTCTGAAATAATCTCTTTAATAGCTTGTAGTTGGTCTCTTAACTAGGAGATCCTCACAAAGTATGATTTTATGCTATCATCATCATTCATCTTCATGTCACGGAGCTCATTCTTTAGACTCATTATTTGTCCAATGTTTCTGACTGAGAGGAGGTTTGTTAGGGCATCGTACATCTTCTTCAATGAGTCAAGATGGGAGATGTAGGGTATCAAGTGGTATTTTATAGAGTCCACTATGATACTCATGGCATTGATGTCACCGTCTTTGAACTTCTCCATAACTGCAACATTCTGCGGTTCCTTCTCTTTTCCTTCTTCAAACTCTGATTCCACGATCTTTCCTTTCACGATATCCAGCACTTTATTCTTGGCAAGGATGAGGTCAATCCTTTTCTTCCACACTCTGAAGTTAGAAGCTCCATCTAACTTGTTTTTTGACTTCATAGAGTAAGTCATGGCTTCTTTAACTTGGTCAACCCTAGATCTAACCAAAAACTCAAACTTGACGTCTTAGCTAGGCTAGGGTGCACTGATCTATCCAGAAATTATGTCAATCCCTTCACTTAAGGTTCCTCAATGAGAGGATTAGGGTTTATGCAACTGCACCTGCTGGTAACCTTAGTGGAAGTGCTTTGGTGACTACTCCTGCTAGAAACCGTAGCGACATTTCTTCAACAAGCTTAATATCCTTATGGCTATGTTTCCTTCCAGCAGTTAGACTGAATGAAGGAGGTGTGGGCCCATAACCTGATAGAATATAATGGATGTTCTCATTTTATCATTGACAATATCACTATTATCACCCAACCATAGGCCGAACCCACTCTCCAAGCACCTTAACCTTGACAGAGAATCACTTCGGAAGCAAACCCTAGGCTAGATATCCAAACAAAGGGTAGTGCACCTTTCCCCAAGGATAGCACACCAACAAGAGTTGATCAGATAGTCCAAACCCTAACCAAGAGATAGTCCAAGCCAAACATGATCTGCTAGTTGCAACAGCTGCAATGGCAGCTCTCCTTTAAACCTGCCCACAAAATTGGGCACTGCAGTGTGCACAAGTGTTGCTCTACAATTCTGAGACTGCCTACTAGAATGAAGACTGGCCTCTTGTATTTATACTGATTCTGGCTAACTGCCTAGGCCGACTTCTCATTCTGGGTATCTGTCTATTCAGTATATATTATTTCTTCTGGTCGAATTCTTCTCTTGGAGGCTAATAACCTAATACAAGTTATCTTCTTGAGCCGACATTTCTTCTAGGGTTATTATCCAACTCATTAGGGTTTCTTCTTGCTTCCTGGAATATTCTATTCTCGTCGGGTTTACACGTGGAGGTAAATACCTCTCGTAGCTACCATAATATCAAAAATGGGTTCCCTGGTGGGTCTCCTTTGCTTCTTCGTATGCCTTCAAGAAGCTCTCTTCATCCCCCTCTAGTTCAAGCATCCTTTAGTGTGCTTTCCTTGAGCATGTTCGAAGTTGGTTGGCGGCGATTTGGGATGGCTTTGGAGCTACTCGACTTGGAGAAATTCCGACTGGAAATGTTTGTGGTACACAAAATCTTCCCTTCTTAGATATTGGTAATTTCTCCCTCTCTCTCCAATAGCAGAACTAAGGCAAGGGAAATCCTAAAAATATGGTTTTTTCTCTTTGAAAACTCTGTTGGTGGATTGGTGGTTTATGAATTCTATGATTTTCAAAAGGGATCAAAGTTTGTGTATCTATCTCCTTACATAGATTTTTTAATTCACCCTATTTTTTTAATTTGGTTGGCCTAGGGCTTCAAGGTCTGCTTTGGCTTGCTCACAAATGATAGATTATTCTTGTTTATTGCATGTTCCTAGCCAGTCCTTTGGAACTTGACCATCTAGATAACATATTCATAACAGTTATGGAAAATGTTGATGTCAGAGAAATCCATCGTGTTTTAAGAAATCACGAGTGTCAAATAGACCCATAGATTGATAGGCGCATCACACCACTATTAATCTGTATTGTATTAATATGAACATATACAGTTACATGATATAGTTACAAGAAGTTACGGAGTTACCAACTCCTGTAATCGTAAACAATAATTAACTAGTTACATAAGGATCTAATTGTTTTCTTAACACTCCCCCTTAATTACATATGCTAAAACTATAAACTATCACCAACTACCAATGCTTCCAATGCATTATAATCCCCCTTAAACATAACTTGACACTCCCCATTAAACATAACTTGGTCCCACATTATGAGATTAATATCTCACATTTCCCCTTGCTAATAAAAGATTCAAATTCTCTGATTCAATCATCAAGCTAGTACACCTAGCACCCTCGTACCTAACCAAGTGGTTAATTCCACAACTTGATGTCACATCCCTCTCATGGCCAGTGCCTCAAGCTGATCAAAACTAGGGACACACTACATGATCACTTGCTAATCTATGTAGTCTTGACTCAACATGATTTACAGAACATAGGGAATAGAGATTTCATATAGAAAATCTTACAACTTGGACCAAAAACCTCTGGGGTTTGGGGTAAAACTGAACATGCACCCCCACATTACAATATTATATATCAGGGTAGTCATCTTGCTCCATTTTTTGGATTCTTATATTTGTTGATGATTAAAAAAACAAAATTTAACCAACTAAAAAAACAAAAGTTATGTTGCATTCAATCTCTACGTCTTCTTCACTCCACTTTTCCTTTCTGTCTATGTGCATGTCTACATATCTTCCTTCTTCACGGGTTCTCGACTTCTCCTTCAATATTTTCATCTTCTCACCCAATCCTTACTTTCTCGGGGTGAGGTTTTCTCCATGCAGTTTTCACTGCTCAATAATGTTGAAACATTGTCCACAAAATGGCTCTGCGTCAATGATACTTGCTCTTCAAAAAAATAAGAGGAAATACTTTTGTATTGTGGCTTATTTTCCTTGGAAGCCTCAATCTTTTGTCTTGCAAACTATTCACTCCATGGCGACTCCTCTTCCTCTATCAGCTCTGCTAGTCTGGCTGGAATCTGCTTTTTCAATTCACTAAACTTGCTTCTCTCTTTGCAACTTGGAATTCCATATTCTCATGTCATTTGTTAGATTCATGAATTCTAAGAAAATAACATCAACTAAACTACATTCATATTGAGTTATCTAAGCTCAATACCTCTTTACATTTCCAATTCCAAGACATGGAAAAAAGAAAACATTTTCACCTTTGCACTGCCATCAAATATCAATTTGATTTTTATTTAAATGGATTAATACATATATTTTTGCTCCATCTGAAATATATATTCAAATTTTCATAAAGAGGTTTTAAAAAATTCCACCCACATTTAAAAATAAAATAATCTCCAACACCTCCATGGTTCGTGGCTTCTTAAAAAAAACCTTCAATTCATCGCTGCTTACTCATTTCTTTATTTTGATGCCTTTTTACATGACTGAAACTCCTTACAAATACATTTTATTTTCGAAATATATTTTTCCACATAATATATATATTTCCTTTTCAAAAGAATATTCTGCCTCATAAACTAATTTTATACCTTCACGATTTCCCTTTCTATGCACATATTTCAAACGACCAAATTTTTTTCTCGACTGCTCATGGTTCTATGTTCACGAGATTCTTCTTTGCACAGAGTTCAAACTCTTCTCACATGGACTGACTCCATGTTCTTTCTTCTTTCCTTCATGAGAGGTCAACTTTGCCCCTAACTTTGGCACCCATTGTGCTCCATGAATCGTTGTTTCCTCTCCTCGGTTCTAGGCTTAGCTTCATTGTCTTCAATTTCATACTGCTTAACTAAGATAAAACTTGGCCTCCCATTTCTCATTCATTAACATAGTATAAACAATGTGTTAAAAATAAAAATTCGCTTCACATTAGATATTTTTCCCATTGGCTAAATTTTACCCTAAAATTTTCTTTGTCAAGGAGCGTGTGAGAACATAACTACTAAGAAGAATAGAAATTTGAATCTTCTCCAAAATGTACTATGCCCAACTAACATTTAAAAACATATACCAAAAAAACACATTCATCCTCAACAACAGATACGTGGCTTTGATGTTTTTAATAAGCATACAATTAAGAAAGAATCACAATTATATCAATGACAAGGAAACGCAATGTTGTCAAACTTCTCCAACTTGATATCAAATGCGGTCTTCTCAGTCATGTTTTCCTCAGCTTCTTTTCTCTGCGCACTTTCCTCTACGTGAGACAACCTGTTAAGCCCTAAATAGTGGCACATTACCCCTTAATTGGGGCATATCAGATTAGTAATTTTATTTTATTTATGTCGACTTAGGTCCATTAGTTGTAATTATACCTCCCAGTCTCCTATATATACGAAGGAGACCTTTTCATTTGGAGCCATTTTGTATTTGGAAATTTGTGTGGTGTATAAGGAGGTTTCCCCCTCGAAGAGGCTTATTATCTGAAATTCTATCTTTTTCAAGGCGTTGAGTACTTATTCTGAGGTTTTTTTATGCTATTTTGATATTTGGTTCCTAACATTTGGTATCATAGCTCAAGATCTTGAGGTTTCACTACTACATCTCAGACACCTTGTAATTTTCGCTATAACTTGTTTTATATGGCGTTTCAGAAAGAACCTCTTGGAGGATATTTAGTACACGGATCAAGGTATGTGGGGTTGCAATTTCATCTCCTAAGGCCTTATACTTTCGGATATATAGCATGTGCAAGATAGGGTTTTGGAATCATCCTGAATTTATTCATTGCAGAATTTTCACTATATAATTTTTTTTGTAACATTTCAGACCCTAAAATATGGACGATATTCATAGAAATTATCAAGTTAGTTGTGATAAAAATTTCAGCTACTAGGTCATCCTACTTTCGTAGATACACCCTGTGCAAGATAGGGTATCTGACTAGTCATATTAACTAGTCTCAAACAGGTCTTTCGGGTAAAACAATGATACCTTCTTTAGTGAGTATCCAAATTAAGTGAGACCGTTGCATTGGATATTGGAAATTTTGTAGTATTTCTGGTACAATTTTTAGAATCCAATATCAGATATTGTGATTTGGGCACGCTTTACAAGTACGCTCTCCTGGCAGGGACAAAAATCAGCAAGGTGTGGGGAAGTTACCATAAATTCCACTTGGCACATCCAATTTTGATCAGACCTATGGAATTGCAGAGAAGACATATCAAAGAACTAAAAAAATAAATTTTCAGACCCGGAAGGGCTGAAATTTTGGAGATACAACAGAAGAAATGTCGTCTAGCATAACCACCTCAAAATCAAGGTTTAAAAGTGATACTTGGCCAACATGCCACCAAAAAAGGGAAATTCTACACCAATTAAGCATTTAGACATTCCTACTTGGACTCTTGATGAAGGCGGAGAAATGCATAGGGACATAAATGATTTACAAAAGAAGACAGTAACAAAATATGAACTACAAGGGCTCGGGAAACGTGTCACATATTTAGGTGGTTTTTTAGCACATGGTTTCTTTTCTAATGGTTTTCTATTTCCAGTTAAGGAATTAGGGTTGGAATAATCTAGATCATTGGATTAGGGTTTTGGATGTCGTTGGATCCTATATGTATATTGTATTGTAAACAATGTATCACAATGAATATATAGAATATGTTGGTTTTCTCAGTTTGGGTTTCCAGGGGAAAAATCTATGTAATGTTTGTATTTTCCATTGTATCTTTTCTTTTTCTTTGATTGAATATATGTTTGCAATATATATTGTACAAGGTTAAAATCTACAGGAAGCAACATCAACCGAAGGATGACTCTGAGAACTCAGTTGAAGAATGTGAAGATGCAGAACTCAGAATCCATTCACTCCTACTTCTCAAGAGTGAATCAAATCAAGGTGAAGATAGAAGCCATTGGTGACTCAGTAGAAGGAGAAGAGATGGTAATTACCACCTTGAATGGCCTCCCAAGGTCATGGGATGAATTCATCCAAGGTATTTTCTCAAGGAATAAGCTTCCCAAGTTCAGTAGGCATTGGGAAGATTGCAACCAGGAAGAAGCTAGGATGGAAATAAGAGAAGAAAAGATGGCAGATGAAGATCAATCCTTAGTCACCCACACCAGGAAAGGAAAGATCAATAAGGAGAAATCTTCACCTAATAAGTTTAATAAGGGCCGAAGAGACAACTATAACATCATATTTTATTGTTGTCAGTAATTGAGACACTCTACAAGGGATTGTCCCCTCATTAAGGATATAAAGAAAAAGAAAGGAGGTAAGAGACAACAAGCTCACACAACTGAAGATGACATGTCAGAACCTTAGAAACCAGTAGAGATACCTTCTCACAAGAGAAGAACATATTTGTCACAAGAGCTTCTCAAAGATGCAGAAAAAATTGGTTCCCCAGAGAAATCCTTTAGGGAAAGTAAGAAATCGAAGTCGTATTCCAGTTATGTGGCATGCTTGTGTGACATAATGGATGCAAAACCTTCCAATTATGAAGAGGTTGTAGGAAAACAAGAATGGAAATATGCCATGATAGAGGAATATTATTCCATTATGCAGAATGATGTATGTGATGTGGTTCCCAGGCCAAAGGAGAAATTTGCGGTGAGTTCGAAATGGATCTACAAGATGAAACACGTCGCTGATGGCAGTATTGAAAATATAAGGCAATATTTGTGGCCTGAAGTTTCTCTCAGAAGGAAGGGATTGACTATGAGGAGACCTTTGCACCCATAGAGAGATATACCTCGATCAAGACTATACTTTCATTGGTCATTGTGATGAAATGGAAGGTGCACCAAATGGATGTGAAGACAACCTTCTTGAATGGTGAAATAAAAGAGGAATTTTATGTGGAGCAACCACTTGGGTTTGAGACACATGATAGGGAGACTCATGTGTGTAGGTTAAAGAAGGATTTATATGTATTGAAGTAGGTACCCAGAGCATGGTATGGGAGGATTGACAGTTTTCTGATGAGCTTGGGCTTTACCAAGCGCAACGTAGATCCTTACTTTTACTTTAAGGTTGAGGATAGTGAACCGGTGATTCTATTGTTGTATGTGGATGATCTGTTTCTAACAAGTGCAGAAAATCTCATCACAGAGTGTAAGATAAAACTGGCTGCAAAATTCGAGATGAAATATTTAGGAATGATGCATTATTTCTTGGGACTGGAAGTATGGAAAAGATCAAATGGGATTTTCCTAAATCAAGGAAAGTATGTTGTGGAAATCCTAAAGAGGTTTGGGATGTTGGAATGTAAGGCCATGGCTACTCCGATGGTATCAAATCTGAAGTTGTTGCATGATACAACTTCAGAGTTCGTGGATTCTACCTTATACAGGAAGATGGTGGGTTCATTGATGTATTTGATGAACATAAGGCCGGATATATGTTTTGCGGTGAACAACCTAAGTCAGCATTTGGAGCAGCCTTGGCAGATTCATCTGGTTACAACAAAACATGTGTTGAGGTACCTTAAGGGTACTCTAGATCATGGTCTCTGGTATGGATTTGACCATGAGTTTGGATTGTACGGATACTCAAATTCAGATTGGGTCAGCAGTATTTCGGACCGGAAGAACATTTTAGGATATTGCTTCAGTGTTGGCTCTAGTATGATCTCGTGGAGCAGCAGGAAGCAGTCATGTGTGGCACTCAGTACGGCTGAAGTTGGGTATGTGGAAACATGTGCAACGATTAGAGAAGAAGTGTGGCTTCAGAAGTTTTTGTCTGGGTTATTTGGTCTTGGATTAGAGGTGACCCGCATTTGGTGTGATAACCAGAGTTGCATGAAGTTTTCAGAGAACCCGGTGTTCCATGATAGGTCGAAGCATATTGAGATCATATACTACTATATCAGGGATATCGTACAGAGGAGAGCAGTGAGGCTCTAGTTCGTGATTACCGAGGATCAAGTTGCATACGTGTTCACCAAGCCGTTGTCGAGGACGAAGTTCGAGTACTTCAGGGAAAAGCTTGGTTTGGTCCCTCTTTAGAGGGAGTGATAGGTAGAACTCATCCATCATGAAAAAGGGTTGGCACTGAGTATGGAAAAATCTCATCCAGCATGAAAAAGGGCTGGAACTGAGTCTGGTGGGTCTCATCCAGCATGAAAAAGGGTTGGCACTGAGAACAAATGGAAAATCTCATCCAGCTTGAAAAATGGTTGGCACTGAATCTGGTGGATCTCATCCAGCATGAAAAAGGGTTGGCACTGAGACAGGGGTGCACATGATTAGGAATTGATGCATTGCAGGGTAATGGATGTCCTGGGGACATGTTGTAGCTATTGATAGCTACCCACATATCTTGGATGCATGGGGTGAAATCATGTTACACTATGGATATCTGAGGATGTATAGATTCACATGTTCAACAGTCAATGGATGAGAGCTTGTGTGGTATCAGACTTGGAGTCTGTGTCTGGAAAGAATACCTTCTTATTTAAGAGGGAGTGTTAATATTTTTGGTGTAACTACAGAAGATATTCTTGTATATTTGTTTTGGTCAAACCTTTAAAAGGTCGTTGTAATTATATTGTATAAGTCGGCTCAACATAAATTATTATATTATTGGTATTTTACGTATAATTGTAAAAATCTCCATTGTCGCTAGTTGGCCCTTTTTTTATGGGTTAGTTAGGTCAAGAGTCATGTCTCTTCAAGAGACACTTTTGTGTATAAATAGTGGATAGGTTCCTCCCATTTGGACACTCTCACACACACTTATCTTGTGTATCTTGGAGCGCATAAGGAGGTATAGCGCACAAGTCTTGGAGATTGGGTCTTTTGGTGTTTTGGTCTTGGTCTTTCTTGGAGAGATATAGCGCACTATTGTACTAGTTGAAGGAATCTATATTGAGGATTTTGGTTATTTGGTTTTCTCCCCCACCAGGGTTTCCCAGGGTAAAATTTGTGTTCTATTGTATATGTGATTGTCTATCTTTTAGTGATATTATTATAGTTTATATTGGATTAAATAACTGTAACTGTGTAACCAGAAAATTTAAAATTCTAACACAAAGCATGAGTGTGTTTGCAGGGGATGTACAAGAGACCTTGTCCAAGCAGTGATTTTGAATTCAATACATTCAGAGAAACAAGCACACCCTCCATAGCAGTGAAGACTCCAAGTTTGATTATTTAAAAATTGATATGTCTCTAGTTGTTATGGCATTATTATGATCTTATGTTGCATCTTGATCTATTGAAGTTATGATCATTATACTAGCCCCTTAATACTAGAGATGCACTTGTTGATCTCCTCTCTAGGAAATATTCTTGTTTTTATGTAAATGCTTATTGTTTACGAGATGAAGTTGATCTCCTTTATGAGATGTTCTTGGTTACTAACCTAGACTCCAGGGAATATATCTTCCATGGAGATTCCGTTGTTCTTGTTTCTTGTTCCGGGCAGGTCATAAGAGATAAATCTAAGAGGCAATCAGACTCAAAGGGAGTCAGTGATCAATAAGAAGTCAACATAGTTTCATGACACTTTGTAGAATGCAAAGGGGCATGCAACAGACGAAAGCGTGGTCTAAGGATTCTCTCAGATAGAGGGAGTTGATTTCAAAGTTTGAGATGAAGGATCTTGACTATATATATTGGGATTGGAAGCGTGGTTGGAACCAGATGAGATCTTCAGTGAGGAGACTAAATAGGTTTATCATGATGGACAAGAATTCCATGGCCACACTTATGACGACACCTATGAGGAAGTTGTGTGACGAGATAGACATTTTCTTTACAGAGAGCACCTTGTGCCAGTATATGGTTGAGCCATGACCGTATTATTGGGTTACAACACAACATGCAGGTACCTATGTTGTACAGATAGATATGATTGGTCTCCGATGATAAAGTATGGCAGTTGGGATATACATTTTTTGGATTGGAAGTGCATAAGACAGATCTAGCACCTTGGGTGCTACTTCAGCTTGGGATCGAGCAAGATTTCCAGACAAGCAGGGGAGCAGATATTTGTGGCACTTAGTCATATATAATAGCTAGTGATGCAAGATATGAAGCAAGGTGGATTTTCGAAGGATCTTGCAAGACTTCATCAGAGACATGGTGTAGGAAGGAGCAGTGAGGCTCCATCACATATCCACATATGAGTAGATAGATGACATTTGCACTAAGCCTCTGTCCGGGACAAGCTTGGCAGGAATGCAAATGTTTCCCTCGAGGAGTATTGATGATTGTAGCATTGTTACGATATTACAAGATTGATAAGATACCCTTGATCATGTGGGAATATGCCTAGATTTAATCTTTGACGAACTGAAGTTTTGAGTTTCTGCTAGATCTCCTATGTGTGAGTTGCATCAGGCCTTGAAAATCTCACGAGCAGAGGAGTAGCCCCGATAAGCATCGGACCGACTCTATCTCCACATGAAATGGTCTATAGACCAGGGGAGATAGGGACCATCTACATCGGGAATAGATGTACCCCAACGTAGTCTTCGATGGACTGAAGACTCGAGGTGCTTGAGGTGCAACTCCACATTTTCGATAGCATCGATTTGAATGCATTCATAGAGTGATCCTATGAGAGGATCATCATGAGGTGTTTGTGGCTCTGATGTGGTCATAATTCTTTTCATGGGACAAGAACAACCCAAGGTGCTAGAAACACATGTATCATAGCATCGACCTAAATGCATTCACGGAGTGATCCTATGAGAGGATCAACTATGATGTGAATGTGGCTCCGATGAGGTCATGATTCTTGTCATGGGACAAGAATGACTTAAGGTGCTAAACACATGGTGGTGGAGATGGATCATCAATATAGCTAAATTAGACTCATGGATATTGTGATATTGTCTATGATAGAAGAATACCAAGAACAATTATGACGATATGTTGATGCTAGATTGCTACTAGATGATGTTGATAGTGATGATGATACTCGTGACTTGATCTATGATGATGCTACCTGTAGAATGGTCTACAAGACTATGTGAATCTTTCCCATGTCATGTGAATATGGATTGATGTGTTTGAGACCATTAATACCTCCCTAACTAAGAGGGAGTCTTGATATTATGGCAGTTGCGGGAGGTATTAACCTCCATATGTAACCTTTGACTAGAATAGAATATTTCGGATTTAAGAGCGGAACAAATTGATTAATAGACTGAATACAATAAACATAGAGATATGAAGAACAACATAGATATCCATTGAAAAATATCTTCTATTGAATAAATGAAATAGGTTGAAACTGTAAAACTACATAATTGAAACACTTGCTCGAATGGTGGTAGCTATCTCTGAGAAGAGATGTGGTTTCTACGCGCATCCGTCTGAGAAGAATCATTACAATGAGGCTCCAGAGGCCTTTTTAATATTAATCATGAATTCCAAAACCCTATACATCCAAAAACCTAACTCTAGGAGGTGAAACGCCAAAAGTCATGTGGGCCCCTATGGGTAAGTTGGTACCTCAACTTCCCGGGGTCGTAAATTTTGCATACGACCTCCGTTTTAGGCACGTGATAGCCCATTGGAAAGGTCTTTTAGAGAACTACACATTACATCATCAAAATTTGACTTTGTCTACAGTTTGACTGTGGCGAGCCAAAAAAAAATGTTTAGGGCTCCAAAACAGCCCTGAAGTACAACAAGATGTGCTGACATGAAAACATACAAAATAAGCCAGTTGGATTATGTGAGAGGCCACCAGTATCCACCTGGAAGATGTGCAGGTCTTCAGAAAAACCTAGAAGTGTAGAACCCACAATTACAAAGAAGTACATAAGAAAATGTTGAACTAAAAAAATGACAAAAGGAGCCAGTTGGAATAGATGGGTGGCCACCAATATCCACCTGGATCAATCCTCCCCCCTTAGGAAGAAATGGTCTCCATTACATTGAGTTCCCCCATCAGGTGAGGAAAATTTTGTTGGATTTGACCTCAGGTGAGCCACTTGCCTTGGTGTGGGAGTTTCCCTGCCTTGACAACCCGATAAAGATGGATCCTCTACTGGCAAGTGTGCTTGACCTATGTGTCCACTATATGATTAGTGGATGCATGTTCCATGCAGTTAGGGTTGAGATATGTTGGTGTCAGTTGTTATACGATCTTTGAGGTGTCCAATAAGGGTGGAAAATATGGCCAAAGGAGGTCCACATTGAACACTGGGTGCAAGCCAAGGAATGGTGGAGTGTTGAGCTCAAAACCATTGTTACCCATCGCCTTGGTGATGGTGTAAGGCCCATAGAGAAGTGGGTGGAGCTTCCGATGGGGTCCTGTAAGACACTCCTTATGTAAGTGTAACCAAACCTTGTCTCCAACCTGAAACTGGTGCGGTACCCTGTGTTGATCATGGTGTTGCTTGTACTTAGCATTGGTTTTCTGCAAACTCTCTTGGACCTATTGGCGGATGCGCTGAATCCGCTCAATGAATTGGGTGGCTTTGTCAGTCTCAAACTGAACATGGGAAGAGTATGTCTTTGTGGTTTCCAGAGGTATTGCAACATCAATGGGACCTAAGGGTTGGAATCTCAGTCCCACCTGAAATGGGCTATGGCCAGTTGATCCGAGATCTTTTCATCGAGTGAATTATAAAGAATTGCATTAAATGAGCATAAATTAAAGTGCACCATTAAAGAAGGAAAAGCTCAATAATGAAGAGACATAAGCATCAAATCTAAACACAAAAACTTGATAACGGAGTTCGTCCCTGGTGGACTACCTCTCTGGTTCCTGCTCTCAAATGGGTAGGCCTTTGTATGAACTCAACAAAATAATTTGACAAAATACATAAGTATACCTGATTTTGAAATCAAGCTGCAAAATGTTTTCTCAAATCAAAAAAGATACAACACCACTAAATTCATGTCATCGAATTACCCAAAAATGATTGTCTCCATGCTTCGATCTGACTCTGGCACTCTGAGGCCCAAGAGAAACTCTGTCTCAGTTTTCATGCCCTCCAACCTGCAATAAATGCTGAGAAAAATATCTCGAAAAGTGTGTCGATCCGTACCCTCACGCGCCTCTTCCAGCATTGGGCGGATGCAACTTTTAAATATATTTTCGGGCTTTGTAAACAACAGAATCCATTGCCCTTGTAGTTGGAAGAGCATGTGTTAAGGCGTTGATATAAGGGGAGATCTCAAGGTTGAGCTCGCAAGCCTCCCCTTGTGGGTATTCGTTGTAACAATGTATATATTTGAATGGTTGTTCTACCGAGTTTAGCAGTGGTTCTAGATATGATGGTTGGTTTCTAGATTTGACGGGGTCCCGCCAACTCTTATATATATATATATATATATATTTGGAATTTCATCCTCGGGTTTTCATTGGGCATTTTCCCACTGCTACATGGCAGCCCATGACTAGGCCATGTGGCATCCAACCATTGGGCCACGTCAACCACTGTACAATCACCTGCAACGTCGGCGTATGACCTGCCACATCATCGTACGACCTGCCACTTCATCTTGCCACATCATCTACCATGCCAGCCACCACATCGTCGTATGGTCTGCCACGTGGTTGTACGAACTGCCACATGGTGCAATTTTACTGGTCCATGAAATGACCCAGAAATGCCAAATATGAGTGACACGTGGCAGCCTCTAGTGTTGCCATGTCACCATGTTGACATCGTCATGACACATGTCACCTCTTGTGTGTGCCAAGTATGTTGTACGGATGTTGATGTCATCCGTACTGATGTTTACGTCAGCAGTACGGATGTTGACTCATCCCCCTGCTGACTGGGCTAGGTTGACCAAACTTTGACCGCGAATATCTTTTGATCCATAACTCTGTTTGATGAGTCGTTTGCGCCATTGGAAATCTTGCAACATGCTCTTAGTGATGTCATTTTCACTAAGTTTCAAGGAATTTGAATTTT
This sequence comes from Picea engelmannii, assembly GCA_009831015.1. Lineage (NCBI taxonomy): Eukaryota > Viridiplantae > Streptophyta > Pinopsida > Pinales > Pinaceae > Picea > Picea engelmannii. The sequence goes on along the minus strand of ML829039.1, from coordinate 19,058 downwards.
TTCCATTTCTCTATCTGTTGAGACCATTCTGAGCTTCCTGAGTTGCTTCTGGGAGTTCTAAGATGTCCTTAGTCTTCTCTGAATTTTTTTGGATCACGCCTTCCCACTGATAGTTTTTTGGACCACCAAAATCTTTCATAAATCAACAGATAAGTGAGGGAAGAGTTCCCTCACCTTGTCCTTCTCAATCCACTTTGCCTTGCTTGGATGTGTGCCCTTTAAGCCTACTCAAAGATAATCAACATCACCCCTGCATGAAGTCCTCATCCTTTTGTCCAGGATGATATATTCCTTTAACTCATCCAAGTACTCAGGATAAAACTCATCAACTGAAGGTATTGAAACTTCCTCATCCCGATCCATGATCATGGGAGTCTCAAAAATTTTCAAGTTCTTTACATTTACAACTAAGTAAATCTACATATAAGGTGGAAGATCCAAACGAAAAGCATTGGTACCACTTTTCTCCAAAATAATAAAGGGTCCATAACAAATAGGCTTGAGTTTCTTGCCTTCACCCTTCAATCTCTCATTGTTGATGTGAAGCCATACCCAGTCTCCAACCTGGAACTAATGATCAACCCTATGTTTTTCATGTCGAGATTTATATTGTGCTTGACTTTTCTCCGACTATTCCTTGACTTCCTAGTGCACCTGTTGAATCCTCTGGATGAACTTGCGGGATCTGTCCTCATTTCTTTCTTCATTTGAATCGACATCTCTCCCATACATCAAGTCCAAAGGAACTTTAGGTAGGTACCCAAAACAAGTCTCAAAAGGCAAACATTGAGTGGAGGAATGTAAGGCTCGGTTGTAAGCATGTTGTACATAGGGTATTTGTTCATCCCATAACTTGGGATGCTTGTTGCAGTAGCCTCAAAGAAAAAGTACCATTGTTTGGTTTACAACCTCTGTATGTCCTTCGGTCTGTGGATGGAAAGCAGTGCTCCTCTTCAACTTGGTGTCCATAATTCTCCACAATATTGTCCAAAAATCCCCAAGGAATTGAGTATCTTGATCCAAGATAATGGATGTGGGTAACTCAAAGTGAACCCAAACATACTGAAAGAATTGATTAGCAGTTTGCTTAGCAGTGATCTGCTTTTTACATGGCATTAATATACACATCTTGTTGGATCATGTTGTCATTGATGCCAATGGTTTGATTGATTGATGTAAATTTTTTGATTGATGCCAAAGGATGATTGATTGATTGTTGTCAAAAGATGAATGTCGAGGAATTGATTGATGCCAAAGGATGATTGAATGATGTCAAAAGGTTAAAGGTTTGATTTAATGATGAACCATTATTGTCTTATCATGATTGATAAGGTGTACAAATGGATGAACTCCAAAGTGGTCCCCTTATGGTGAAATCCCTCACGGGAAGACGCTTTACGGTTGAGTTATCCTTGAAGTATGGTTGGAGAAACCATGCTTGATTGTGGAATAATGAATTGAAGATCAATGAATTTGTTAGTGAAACTATCCTAGATGGATA
>ML829039.1:0-13545 GCA_009831015.1 Picea engelmannii | reverse complement strand
ATATGGTTGATACATTCCATGGATGATATATTTTGGAACATTGTTGATGTACATGGTTGATGTACATGGGTGTTGTGCATGATGAGCACACATTTTGGTACAGGATGTACTTGGTTGATATTTTACTCATGATTCTCTATTTCATTGTTGACATATCTTTTGCTTCATGATGTTTGGTATGGCATGAGTTTGATGCATGAACAGGTCCAAGGATTGTCATATGGTAGCATATTGTTCATATTGCAGAAAACATAGGGGGAGACATACCCCTAGGGAGAGACATACCCCTAGGGGGGGTCATTCTTCTTCCCATGGTTCTAGGAGGAGATATTTATCATATGCATACTTGGTAAAGAGCCCTATACTTGAAGAAAGAACACATAGGCACAATTCCAAGGGGAGCGATGGTCACAGGGGGAGTATGAGAGATGTATTTTCAGCATTACATCAAAGTGATATCCCTTGTTCAAAAGGGGAGAGATTATTCGAAGGAATATCAAAGGCATTCAGACAGGGGGAGCAGCCCCAAGGAGAGTTCAAGCAAGGGGAGCAGCCCCAAGGGGAGAATGACCCTTTGCCATTGATGTCAAAGGGGGAGAGATAATCACATTGATGTGATTGATGTTTATTGATGGGGAGAGATAGTCACATTGATATGTTTTATGACTATTGATGTAGAGCATGCCTTGTCTACATGTTGACATCAATGATTGGTGTTGACATCAATGTTGGTATTGTCATCAATGCCAAAAGGGGAGATTGTTGGATCATGTTGTCATTGATGACAATGGTTTGATTGATTGATTTCAAGTGTTTGATTGATGCCAAAGGATGATTGATTGATTGTTATCAAAGGATGAATGTCAAGGAATTGATTGATGCCAAATGATGATTGAATGATGTCAAAAGGTTAAAGGTTTGATGTAATGATGAACCATTATTGTCTTATCATGATTGATAAGGTGTAAAAATGGATGAACTCCAAAGTGGTCCCCTTATGGTGAAAGCCCTCATAGGAAGACGCTTTACGGTTGACTTATCCTTGAAGTATGGTTGGTGAACCCATGCTTGATTGTGGAATAATGAATTGAAGATCAGTGAATTTGTTAGTGAAACTATCCTACATGGATAGTGTTTGTCATGCCATTTCCGGTGGTATGTGGAATGTCACATAACTCCTCATGGTTTGAGAGTTATGGCCTTACGAAGTTGGAGGACCCTCATATGAAGGCTTGAAGCCCCAAAAGGTCAAATAAGTCAAAGTGTTTGAAAAGAAGAAATCATTATTTAAATAATAAAGTAAAGTGACAAATCAAAGAAAATTATCTAAATGATAAAGTGAGGTGACAAAGTCAAGGAGGAATATTTAAATGATAAAGTAATGGAGAACTTTCTATTTATGGAAAGTGGTTAACCCTAAATTGAGGAAAATAGGTTAAGTGACCTAGAAGATGAAGAGTATAAATAAGAGGCAAGGCTCTCTTGTAAAAAATACATTTTTGGGATTATATCTTGTGTATATCTTGAGCATGATTGAAGATCTATTCTGAGCGAGAGAAGATCTGGAGGATCTCATGGACGCAACAAAGTTTCGGCAATGTCTGAGATCATGACGGAAAAAGTATCGGAGTTTCAGAAACCCTAGTTTTTGAGGTGTACACAAACTACACTGAGCCAGGGCGCGTACATACACAGGTTGTATGAAGACAGGGCGCATAAAGTGGATGAAGTGATAGAGATTGGTGTGTGAGTTGATGCCAGGTTCCATATCTACATTCTATGGGCTCAGATCTGTCTTTGAGACTCTGATATGGTTATATTATTGTCTTGATGGATATTATTGCTTGTTGTGTGGTGAATGCTTAAGGCACTCTTGGCATGGATGTTATGATGTGGTTTGTGTTGGTTGATGGAGTGAGAAACACTCTTATGATTCAGTATTGATATGATTGATATAGTATACTGGTTACTTATACATGATTGAGTAGCATTCATATTGTTTGGTTGAGAAGCATTAGTAAGTTATTGGAGAGATTGGATGTGTTGTGAGTGGCTATGGGTCAAACTGGACAGTAAAAGACAGATGAGAATATGATTGCAGGTTGCAAAGGATCTGAGTATGTGATGAAATGAAAAACCCTAATTTCTCAGAGGTGATACACAAGTTGTAGTACAGACTGACCGCGTACATACGCGGGTTGTAGTGAGTCAGGGCACGTACATACACGGGCTGCACTACTGACAGGTCGCGTACATGTTGATAGATTGATATTTGTTGAGGATTGTTGCCTCATCTCAGTTGGTGTTGAGTGTGTAAGATGAGTCTTGCATTATAGAGCTGGTGCTCTTGTAGAGTTGTACTCTAATCAGTTGTTGTTGATAAACCCAAAGATTGAAGTCCGTAATAAAAAGAAAATTGTACATACATCTTGTGTTCTTTGTGTTCCTTGTGGTGGTGATTTCTTGATGATATATTGTTTATATATGTTGCTGATATATGTTCACATCTAACTATTTATAAATGATAGCAATAAGTAATGAGTAAATTGTGATTGCTAACTAATGAGTTTTGTGTAAGAGGGAAGTTTGAGAAAAATATCTTTACACTGTTCAACCCCCCCCTCCCTCTCAGTGTAGTCGGTGTGTCCAACACATCTTACTGAACCTATCCACTACAACATACAAATAGTCGTGACCCCCTTTTGACATTGGTAAACCCCCTACAAAATCCATGGAGATACTTTCCCATGGATGGGATGGAACAGGAAGTGGTGAGTATAGCCCCAAATTTCTATTAGTGGACTTACAAGTAGAACACATCACACACCCCTTTACATATTTAGTTACAATTTCTTTCATTTGAGGCCAGTAAAAAAACCTCTTTGAATGAGCCATAGTTTTTCCTACACCAAAATGCCCAGACACAAGAGAAGTGTGAGCTTCTCGTATTACATGGACTCGTTCACTTGTAGGAATACATAGCTTTCCAAGATGGTAGAGTAGTTTTCCATACATACAATAGTTCTCTACCTGTGCACCATGGGTTAGCTTCTCATATACTTCTTTAAAATCTTCATCAATGGCATATTGTTCCACATAGATATCATGAGATAAAGAATCATTCTTCAAAATAATAGAAGCATCAATAGGAGGTATAGAAAGCATATCAACTACCTTGTTACTTGTACCCTTTTTTTACTTGATTACTGAATGAAATTGTTGTAGAAAACCCATCCATCTGTAATGTTGAGATTGTTGCAGTTTGGTTTGTTCTTGGAGATACTATAAGGGTTGGTGATATCTATGTATGATTGTCTCCTTCCCTAACAAGTAGTGCTTCCATTTCTTTATGCTTTGAACTAATGTATACAACTCTTTATCATATGTAGAATAGTTAAAAACAGCTTGGTTAAAAGTTTCAGAGTGGTAACAGATAGACTTATGATATTGCATCAATACTACACCCATGTCGTATCCGTTGACATTTGTCTTGATCTCAAAGGGCTATTGAAGATTCGACAGTGCTACTACTTTTGCGGTACTGATCTTTTCCTTCAAAGTGTCGAAAGATTTTTGTTGCTTTCCTCCCCACTAAAAAGTTTTATTCACACTGGTTAAGGCATGCAAAGGAGCTTCTATGAAGGAGAAGTTTGAAATGAACTTCCTCCAATACTGGACTGCACCTAAGAAGCTCCATATCTCGGTTACATTTTTCGGCTAAGGCCAATTTACAATTACATTAATCTTGGAAGGATCAATTTTTAATTGTCCTCCTCCTACAATATGACCTAAGTACACAAGTCTAGTCTTACCAATTCACATTTGGACAATTTTACATACAACTTTCCCCTTTGCAAAGTATCCAATACTTGTTTTACATGCCTCACATGTTCATCCCAAGTCCCGCTAAAAATAAGAATGTCGTCTAAATATACAATTACAAAATCATCTAGAAAAGGTTTGAATACATCATTCATCACATGCATGAAAGTTGTCGGAGCATTACAAAGCCCAAATGACATAACTAACCACTCAAACAATCCTCATTTAATTTTAAAGGCAGTATTCCATGCATCATGTTCTGCAACCCTGATCTAATGGTATCCACTGCGCAAATCCAACTTAGTGAAATAAACAACATTCTTTAACTGATCAAGTAAATCATCTATATGAGGAAGAGGGTATCGATTTTTCACCGTGATTTTATTTAAGGCCTGGTAATCAACACACATTCGTCATGTGCCATCTTTATTTGGCACCATCACGATCGGAGAACCACGAGGAGATGAGTTGGGCCTGATGACCCCTTGATCCAATAAGCCTTGTACCTGCTTCTTGATCTTTGTCATCTCTACAACTGACATCCTGTACATGCCCACATTAGGAAGATGAAAATCATGTTGAATATGTATCTCATGTTGGATTTCCCTCTTAGGAGGTAATCCATCTGGTTCCTAGAAAATATCATAATACTTAAAAACAATATCAATTAATTCTTTCTTATGAGAAAAATCACATCCTTGGAAAGCATCGGATGTTCCGACATCTTTCTCCCTTACAATCATGAGTACATATCTCTTATTAGTGTTTATGAGTCTCTTCATTTGTCCTGCACTAACAAGTGTTGTGTTTACCCTCATGTTGTGAGCTCTAACAATATATTCCACTCCCCCCTTAGTAAGGTGGTATTTGTTCTCATAACGAAAGAAGATTGTTTTTCTATCATAAAGATAAGGACTCCCTAACACTATGCCACATATATCAAGTGATACAACATCCAAATCCACTTCATCAATCAACTTTGAAGCAATAGCAAATCTGACCCTACATTTTTTGGTGACATTAAGTTTTGCTTATCACATACCCAACCAAGAGAATAAGGCTTTGGATGTGGTTTCGTTTCAAGACCCATCTTTTTGACAAATGTTTCAGATATCAAGTTTACTTGGGAACCCAGATCAAATAATGTATCTATCTTAGTGTGTTTAGATACAACTCTTATGTGAAATAACTCATTCCTCTTTCGTTCATCATCATGAGATTCATTATTGGAATTTGAATTAGCATGAAGGGAATATTTACCGTGTACTCCAACCGCTGTGATCTTTCCCTCGTCTCCTGAATATGAAACAAGATCTTGTTGTGCTATAGCAATTGCTTTTGTCTTCCCCTTTCCACCGAACTGTTTCGGTCTCTTCTCTGGATGTAGTTTCCAACAATGTTCATCATCATGACCACTTTTCTTGCAATGAGTGCAAGATGGCTTTCCTCCTTCTCTCGTCACTGTGGCGGTCTTCTTGCCCTTCCTTTTAAACTTCTTAAATGGAGATTGGAAGTTTTCTTTGTGGGATCTTCTTGAACATGATTTCCCTTGTTTTCAAGGTGAGTGGCTTGCACACAAACTTCGTCAAGACTAGTGGGGTTAAACAATAGCAAAGTATGACGAATATAACTGTGAAGTGCGCCAATACACTTCATTAAAGTTTCATAAAAATCCAAAGGAATGTTTAATGCAAGAACTTTCTTCATAAATTCTTTTGTGAAACTTTGTACATTTTAACCTTTACTTTGTCTTAAATTTTGTCATTCCATCATTGCTTTATGTAAATAACCCAATGGATAAAATTGATTCCTTATCGTTGATTTAAATTCCAACCATGAGGAAAGAAGATTACCACACTTACTTATATTCTGAAGTTTGTTCTCCCACCATACGAGAGCGATGCCTTCCAACCGAAGAGAATCCAATTACACTTTAACTTCCTCTTCATCAATATTTTGAACACGGCAATATACTTCAACCTGTCGGATCCAATTATCTAGCTTTTCAGGATTAGCATCTCCATTAAACATAGGTAAAAAACAATTTACAACAAATTTTAATAATGGTTTATTAATTGAGGCTTTATGACTAGAATGATGAGAATGATGAGAATGCCCAGAGGAAGAAGAACTAGAACTCGATGGTGAAGATGGAGGCTCAGAAGGGTCTCCCCCAGCCCCTTGATTTACCGAAGCATCGTCATTAGCTTGAGCTTCATTTTTCTTCCCTTTCTTCTTCATCCTCTTCTCGTAGTCTCCATACATTTGTTTGACCATTTCTGACATGCAATAAAAGACCATATGGAATTTTTTCCCATGTTCATCACGCTTGTCCTCTTCTACCATTTTCTTCCTTCGGGATACACGACCAACTTCGGGATTGAAAGTCTTAAGAGTTCCTTCCCCTTGTTTATGCTTGGCCCTAGTAAGAATTCACACTCAACAATTCAAGTCAAAGACGATTGCTCTGATACCAACATGATCCAAGATCTTTTCATCGAGTGACTTATAAAGAATTGCATTAAATGAGCATAAATTAAAGTGCACCATTAAAGAAGGAAAAACTCAATAATGAAGAGACATAAGCATCAAATCTAAACACAAAAACTTGATAACGGAGTTCGTCCCTGGTGGACTATGTCTCCGGGTCCTACTCTCAAATGGGTAGGCCTTTTTATTAACTCAACAAAAGAATTTGACAAAATACATAAGTATACCTCATTCTGAAATCAAGCTGCAGAAGTGTTGCTCAGATCAGAAAATAGACAGAACCACTGAATTCATGGTGTCGAATTGCCCAAAAATGGTTGTCTCCATGCTTCGATCCGACTCTGGCACTCCCAGGCCCAAGAGAAACTTTGTCTCGATTTACGTGCCCTACAACCTGCAATAAATGTTGAGAAAAACATCTCGAAAAATGTGTCAGTCCATACCCTCACGCGCCTCTTCCAGCACTGGGCAGGTACAACTTTTAAATATATTTTCGGGCTTTGTAAACAACGGAATATGTTTCCCTTGTGGTTGGCAGAGAATGTGTTAAGGGGTTGATATAGGGGGAGGTCCCGAGGTCGACCCTGAGGGCCTCCCCTTTTGGGTATTCGTTGTAACAATGTATATATTTGAATGGTTGTTCCATCGAGTTTAGCAGTGGTTCTAGATATGATGGTTGTTCGCCAGATTTGGCGGGGTCTCGCCGGATTTGGCAGACCTGCCAACTCTTTTATATATATATTTTTTGGAATTTCGTCCACGGACTGTCATTGGGCATTTTCCCACTGCCACATTGCAGTCCATGACTGGGCCACGTGGCATCCAACCATTGGGCCACGTCAACCACTATACAATCACCTGCCACATTGACATATGACCTGTCACATCAATGTACGACCTTCCACGTCAGCGTACCATGTCGTCTGCCACGTCGTCATACGATCTGCCACGTGGTTGTACGGACTGCCACATGGCGCAATTTTATTGGTCCACGAAATGACCCGGAAATGCCAAATATGAGTGACACGTGGTAGCCTCTAGTGTTACCACGTCACCATGCTAACGTCATCATGACACGTGTCACCTCCTACATGTGCCACGTTAGTTGTACGGATGTTGACGTCATCTGTATTGATGTTGACGTCAGTTGTACGGATGTTGACTCATCCCCTTGTTGATTGGGTTAGGTTGACCAAACTTTGACCGCAAATATATTTCGATCTGTAACTCCGTTTGACGAGCCATTTGCATTGTTGGAAAGCTTGTGACACGCTCTTCACAATGATGTCATTTTCACTAAGTTTTGAGGACTTTGATTTTTTCCCTTTCTCTGTCTGTTGAGACCATTATGAGCTTCCTGAGTTGCTTCTGCGAGTTCTGAGTTGTCCTTAGTCTTCTCTGGATTCTTTTTGGATCACCGGTGGAGCTATGGAGAGCCATGTTGTAACTGCATTGAACATAGGGGAGACTCACATCCCATGTACAGGGATGCTTAGAGTTGTACATGCGCAGGATGTGCACAATCATCCGATTGACGACCTATGTTTGGTCATCTGTTTGGGGGTGGAAAGCGGTGGATTTAGTGAGCTTGGTGTCCAACAGTGACCAAAGACTTGACCAAAATGTGTTGAGGAACCTGTTGTCTCGATCGGAGATGATGACCTGTGGTATCCCAAAATGGACCCACACTCGTTCGAAGAAAAGCTTGACCGTATCTGTCGCTGTGATGTTCTTCTTGCAGACTGTGATGATGGCCATCTTCGAAAATCGATCAACGACCACAAATACGCAATCATTGCCTTGCTTGGTGGACGGAAGGCCAAACATGTAATCCATCGAGATGGATTCCCAAGGCTTCTCAGGGGTAGGAAGAGGGGCGTATAAGCCTTGCTTCTTGATAGTTGGCTTGGCAATGGCATAGGTAGTGCAAGATCCGATATACTTGTTGATGACATGTTGAAGTTTTGGCCAATAGAAATGTTTTTGGAGAACGGCAAGAGTTTTCTCCACGCCAAAATGTCCTGCCACTCGACTGTAGTGGGCTTCCCAAATCAGATTTACACGCTCGCTTGCAGGAACACACAGATGGCACAGATGGCATAACGACCCGTCCTGAGTGTGAAAATCAGTGACAGTCGCGCATGTACCCAAGAGATGATAGGTGGTGGCAAAGTCTGAATATTATTGATAAAGTTGGGGCCACTCAGATGCCTCATGTCCACAGGAATGGAGCACAGTGGTGAGTGCAGCTACGTGAGGCTGACTGAGGCATTCAACGACACGATTTGTGCTCCATGTCTTATACTTGATGTTGAGATGGAATTGTTGCAGGTAGGTGGACCACTTTTGATGGCAGTCGTTCTGCAACTTCCCCTGTGTCTGTATGAACTGTAGAGGCTTGTGATCAATGTGGATGATAGTCTCATTTCCTAAAATGTAATGTTTCCATTGACGACAGACTTATACAATGTAATACAATTCCTTGTCATAGGTGGGGTATTTCCGGGCAGTATCTTAGAGTGTCTCACTATGGTATGCCACCGGATGACCATGTTGAGTGAGAATTGTGCCTACAGCATAGTCAGATGCATCAATCTCAAACTCAAATGGTTGTTGCAGATCAGGCAAGGAGAGTATTGGAGCTGAGCACAAGCGTTGCTTCAGATCATCATATTCTCGTTGTTGTTCCTTCCCCCACACGAACTTTTCCCTTCCACCGCCCTTGGTCATGTGGCTGAGGGCCCATGCAATATGGGAGAATCTCAACACGAACTATCAGTAGAAATTTGCCAATCTCAAGAAGCTTTGAAGCTCTATTAGTGTGGTTGGGGTTGTCCAATCATGAATGACTTGGATCTTAGTGGGATCGACATGTACCCCATGCTCATCAACAATGTAGCCCAAGTATTGGACCATGTTCATGCCAAAGGAACATTTTTCCAAGTTGGAATATAACTTGTGTTGTCGTAGAGTGCTCAAAACATGTTGACTCTGTTGCATGTGCTTCTCCCAAGTTTTGTTGAAGATGAGGATGTCATCCAAATATACCACCACAAAAGAGTTGGTGAAGGGTCTCAATACATCATCCATCAACCTCATGAAAGTGGTTGGTGCATTTGTTAGACCAAAGGGCATGATCAACCATTCAAAGAGACCTTCTTTAGTTTTGAAAGTTGTCTTCTAGACATCAGTTGGTTCGATGAGAACCTGGTGGTAGACAGACTTTAGGTCAATCTTGTTGAAGAACTTTTCCCCCTTGAGTTGGTTAATAAGGTCATCAATCCTGGGAATTGGGTATCGATTTCTGACTGTGATTTTTTTTAATGCTCTGTAATCAATGCATAGACACAAGGGCCTGTCCTTCTTCTGCACCAATACAATCAGGCTTCTGCAAGGGGAGGAGTTGGGTCTAATGTGCCCCTTTTGAAGAATCTTTTGAATCTAACGCTTGATTTCATCATTTTCCATCGACGAGCAATGATAGACTGGTCCATTAGGCAGAGGTTCACCGGAGGTTAGATCAATTGGATGCCTGACTTGGCAGTGCGCCGGTACCTCGGTGGATGAGGAGAAGATGTCTCTGTACTCTTCCTTGATCCCGTCCACTTGCTTCTGTTGTAGAGGCCATGAATGTGGCAGCGACCTTCTGCTTACTGTGAGCATGGATCACAAAGAAGATGAACTTCCTGGTCTGTGAAATGACCTTACTGCATTGCTTAGCAGAGACTAAAGAAATAGCAGTAGGCGACACTACCTCTGGTATCTTGTACAATTGTCTACCCAAAGTAATAATAACACTGTGGGGTCTAGACTCATACACAGCATGATGTTTTCACAAATATGGTTGTCCTAAAATAACATCACAAACTTGAAGGGGAGAAATATCACACAGTACCTCATCTTTGAAGGGCTTGATGTCGTAGGGTAGACGACACTATTGGCTGACACGGGGATCTCTTCCTTGGCGAAGCCAGTTGATGGTGTAGGGTTGCGGGTGTGGTGTCGTTGGCAAGGCCAGCCGCTTGACGACCTCTGCTGAGATCAAGTTCTTCTGACTGCCGCTATCGAAAATGAAATGAAGTGGAGCCCCCTTTACCCACATCTGTGAGTGAAAGAGGTGTTCCCCTTCCTCTGGTTCTTCTGGTTCACTTGGTTGGACTTTGGTGGTAGCGACAGTGGCACTGGGTTCAACATTGATAATCTGTTTCCCTCCTTCTGGATTTGATTCAGAATCAAAATCGACCTCTGACTCGGAAGCCTTCAGCTTGGCCACGAGTGACTGCTTGGAGCGACATTATTCAGTGTTGTGTCAAGGGCTTTTATGGTATTCACACCATTTTCTTGTTTCCTTCTTTGTCTTTTCATTTCCCTTCTTGTGTTGTGGCTTGGACTGGTTGTCCTAAGAGTGGCCATCTTTTCTCTATCCCTTGCTATGTGGGTTGGGGCCACCTTTTCCCTGCTTCGACTGTGAGGAGTTTGCAAATCCAAACTCTCACTTCTTCTGCTTAAATTTTTGCTCGATCTTGACAACATATCTATAAGTCGTACCCAATGAGGTGATGTCCAGAAACTTCATTTTTGTTTGAATGTGTCTATGCAAACAACCACGGTATTTGAACACCAGATGTCGCTTAGAGTTTTTGATACCCAACTTGGTGCGCAGGGTATGGAAAATATTGGTGAAATATGGTATTGTCTGGAACATTTCTTGACGCATGGTGGTCCATCTGGTGTACTGGTCATCGTAGCTTCCAACAGGGTAGTACTTTAATGGCATTCCAAAAGGAATCCCATGTAGGGGCAACCACAAATATTGCAGATTCCTCTATGGCCATTTTTTCAGAGTAAGTGTCCCACCAGTCCTTAACATGGGGGACGGCCTTGAGGAGTGCAAAAGTAATTTTTTCCCTAACGGAAAAATTATGGACCAAAAAATACCCTTCGAGCAGATTCAACCATTTATCTACAGCATCTGCATCTATAAGTCCTTCAAATAATGGAATATCAAAGTTTACTTGTACCTTGAAGGGGGTTGCATGATCACTTGATGAAGATGTTTCTCCTGTGGGCAGCCGCCGAAGGATCTGCGTAAAGTTGTCCATCATTTCGTTCATTTGTCACGTAAGGGCTTCCTCGAGCAACATTTTAAAAGGATCTCCTGCTCCATCATCTTTATTTTCGTCTCCCATGGGTTTTTTTCGAGCTCGGGGTGATCGACCTTGCAACGGCTCGATTGGTTCGAGTCCCAACTTCTTGTACCCAGATCTTGTCAGGGACATGCACGAAGAAAAATAAATGAAGAACAGACCGCTCTCATACCATTGATCCGGATTTAGGAACAGACTGAATACAATAAACACAGAGATATGAAGAAGAACACAGATATCCAATGAACAATATCTTCTATTGAATAAATGAAATAGGCTGAAATTGTAAAACTGCAGAACTGAAACACTTGCTCGAATGGTGGTAGCTATCTCTGAGAAGAGATATGGCTTCCACGTGCATCCGTCTGAGTAGAATCATTACAATGAGGCTCCAGAGGCCTTTTTAATATTACTCATGAATGTCAAAACCCTAGACATCCAAAAACCTAACCCTAAGAGATGAAACGTTAAAAGTCATGTGAACCCCTATGGGTAAGTTGGTACCTCAACTTCTCAGGGTCGTAACTTTTGCATATGATCTCAATTTTAGGCATGTGATATCTCGTTGGAAATGTGTTTTAGATAACTACACATTACGTCGTCAAACTCTATCTCTGTCTACAGTTTGACTGTGGCGAGACAAAAAAACATTGTTTAGGGCTCCAAAACGGACCTGAAAGTACAACAAGATGTGATGACATGAAAACATACAAAATAAGCCAGTTGGATTAGGTGAGAGGCCACCAGTATCCACCTGGAAGATGTGTAGGGCTTCAGACAGCCCCAGAAGTGTAGAACCCACAATTACAAAGAAGTATAGAAGAAAGTTTTGAACTAAAAAACTGACAAAATGAGCCACTTGGAATAGGTGGGTGGCCACCAATATCCACCTGGATCAGAGAAACCCTAAACAAATGTGTGAAAACCCTAGAAGACATGTCGACTCAACAAAATATATAATATTAAGGTATTATCCTCAAGGAAGACAGGTCGGCTTCACAGAAAAAAGATAAACAAAAAATATAATTACCAGAAAGTCAGGTCGAACCAGCCAAAAAAGTCACTAGACAAATTAATATAAATAGAGGACGTCTTGGCTCATTTGTTCACTCACACACTCTCAGTCACCCAGAAACATTGCGCAAGTTTGGAGGAGCAGCAACAACTGCAATTGTACATTTTTTATTTTTTCAATGTTTCTCGTACTTTCTCTTGTGTGCTACCCTTGGAGAAGGTGCACTCTCTTGGCTATCTGTTGGTTCTAGTGTGGCTTCCCGAAATCATTCTATCTAGCAAAGGTTAAGGTGCTAGGGGGTGGCTTTGTGCCTATGGTTGGGTGACAATGGTGTAGCATTGTCTATGGTGAAACGAGCACATCAACATTATTCTAACAATGTGGACTATGACCACCGGAGCCTCAAAAGGTCATAGATCAATAGAGATGAGTGAAAGCAGTCGAGCTATCTGAGCATACGGAAGCAAGGAGAAAAGGGCAATTTGGAAAGCCGCCCGGAGAAGTTGTATGAGAGCTGCAAGAGGTTGTCTCGCGTAGAGGAAAGTGCGCAAAGAAAAGAAGTCGAGGCAAAGATGGCCAAGAAGACCGCGTTTGATATCAAGTTGGAAAAGTTCGATAGCATTGTGTTTCCTTGTCATTGATATAATTGTGATTCTTTCTTAATTGTAAGCTTATTAAAAACATCAAAGCCATGTATCCCTTGTCGAGGATGAATGTGTTTTTTTGGTATTAACTAGTTACATAAGGATGTAATTATTTTCTTAACAATGAGCTGATCAGTGAGGCCAATTGCAGTGCTTTGATGGTAGTGCCCTCAAAAATCTCTGAATTGGAACAAGCATGCACCACTCATAATGCAAATGTAATGAGAATTTTGTTGCTTCGAAAAAAAAAATGGATTCACTAGAAACAGAGTGCAATAGGCTTAAAAGCTTATTTATCACTCAACTAATGAAACCTCTCTCCATGGCTTCTAACATCAACAAAAAATTCACTCCAAACTGCACCAAAGGAAGATGAAACGGTACATCAGCTGTGTGATCCAACAGAAATTGAAGACCCAAGTTCCCT
>ML829038.1:23017-60458 GCA_009831015.1 Picea engelmannii | reverse complement strand
TTTTTTTTTTCTTCAAGAGACTTTTCCAAACTTTCTTCGATCTTATTTTCTTCTAAGATTTGTTTTTTCAGATTGTTCATATGTTTTTCCATCTCCTTCTCTTCTTGTTCATATTTTTCATTATGTTCAACTACAAAACTTTTCAACTGTCTATATCTGGTTTTGAATTTTCTTAATTCATCTAATGCACTAAGAAGTTCTTCCTCCATATTAACTTCTTCTTCATCTTCTAACTCTTTCTCATGTTTAATTTTTTCTATCTCATTAGATTCTTCAATACCTAAGAAAATAACTTCATCATCATCATATTCATCATTGTCACTAGACTCTGACGAGTTGTTGTCTTCTTCTTTTCAGTAGAAATTTTTTTTCCCTCTGCAGAATTTTTTCTTGTAGTTGGTTTTTTCCTTCTTCTGGTATTGATTGTCTTTTTTTTCTTTTTCTTCAGGGTCCTCCTTGGGATAGGGACACTTGGATGAAAAATGACCAATTTTTCCACAATTAAAACATTTGAAAGGAAGCTTTCCTTTGTACTTCCCTGATCCTTTCTGAAGTTTTCTAATGAAGTTGGCTTCCTCCACATCAGATTCTTCATGATGATAAGATTGAGGTTTTTACTTCTGATTTATCTTTGTCTTGGATTCTTTGAAAGTTGTTTCATCTTTTGCTGATTTATTATTTCCTGTTCTCATTTCATATGCTGTAAAAATCCCATGGATTTGGTCAACTGTGAGTGAGAATAGATCATATCTATCTTCAATTGAGGAAATATTTGCATCATATCTCATCGGTAATGACCTTATTATTTTGTTCACAATGGGTTTATCTGTAACTTCTTCTCCTACCGCTCTAATTGAGTTGACCACTTCATCTACCCTATGGAATTATTCGACATAATTTTCTTCTTCTTTCATTTTCATGTTTTCAAATTGAGTTCTATAGGTGTGTAGTTTGGCTTCTTTGACTTTGTCATATCCTTCATATACAACCTCCAATTTGTCATAGATTTCCTTGGCCGATTTGCAATGAATAACTTTCACACACATAGAGTTAGTCAACCCAACTAGAATTCTATTAACTGCTCTTGAATTATCATTATAGATTTTCTTTCCTCTAGAGTCTTTGGGTGGAGTAGTCGATGCAATGTAACCGTCTACAAAATATTTCCATATATCAAAACCAAGCGCCAACATGAAGTTTTTCATTCTTATTTTCCATATAGCATAATCTTCTTCATTGAACAATGGTGCTTTGTTGTTAGACATTCCTTGTTGATCCATCTTCAAGATCTACCTTCAAGTTTGTTAGACTATTCTGAAGGAACCTGCTCTGATACAAATTGAAGGATCAGATCCTGTCACTGAGAGGGGGGGGTGAATCAGTGGCACAAGAATTATATCAATTTTTATTTATTAATGCAAACCGAATCTTAACATAGTATTTTTATCATGGAACACAATTGGGAAAACCACAAACTCTTTTCTATTAACTGCAAAAATTGTTTTACATGTTACATAGACGTAATATGTACTTCCTCTTTGATCAACACTGACTGATCAGGATGCATCCACACCCTGGTTCACCAGCACCGATTGGTAGGAGGCTATGACCCCCTGTTTAGTCAGCTACAATTGTCAAGTAAGCATCAACTCCCTCTACAGGCACCAACTTGCCCTTGCTCCACCCAACCACCCTTAATACATAGGTATTTATCTTTTCTTCCTAGAATCTGCTTCAGCTATTGATCTTTTGATTTGGACTGTAGAGACACTTTCTTCTCACCACACTTCCGTGTTTATATAATCTTCAAAACAACGTGAGTGTCAAACACTGTGTCCCTTCATTTCGAACATCGCACCTAATTAATTAGCGTTAATAATGTTTATTTATTTATTTTTACCGTGAAGGTAAATTGATCACAATCATGGATCAATTTTAAACCTTTATACTTGTTCATGGATTTCTGTTAATTTCATAAAGATCAGATTTCGTGAAGGCACTTCCTTCAAACCATCACATATGATTGTGCGTTACAGAAACACGAGCTTTAGAAACTCTAGCGACATATTACAATATCCCTCTAAAAGTCTTATAGCATATGACCAACGACGATGACCTCACGTTAGGTGAGATGAGCCCTTGAGCGTTTATTGATTTCAACTGTTACGGGTCGATCTTCTGGTGAGATGGACGGCTGACGGGATTTTCGCACTTCAAACTTCAGGTCTTCATGACTTACCATATTACAAAACTCACGATTACGATATCGCCGAAACAATTAGACGGTTCACGTTTATATTTGCAGAGACAGATCAACGGTCAGATTTAACCTTACACTCATCCTTTCATTGCTAAATATGACGGCTATGGATTAATCATTCATCGAGATAGATGACCACCATTTAATCTGCAACTTCATCTATTAAGCTTATGATATCCTTCCACTGTATTAGATCGACAGATGAGAATGCTCCCGAAGTGATCTTTAGATCGGATGACTCATTTCCACTTTAGAGTTTTGTCATTCGGGACTTCGAGACTCTGTATGAATTTTTCCCTTAGGCCCTTTGTCACTTCGACATTTTGTCCTTTGCGACTTCAGCCTTTCATCCCTTCGACATTTCGGCTCTTTGTGACTTCGACCATTCAGCCTTTTGTCATTTGGGACTTCGGGACTTTGTGTGAGTATGATGGTAAAACTCTCGAAGAAAAACTCCCGGAGTGACATAGCTACTTACATCACTTGATGACATGTCAGAGGCCAAGTAGTTGCCACATGTCACTCGTATTTGTGATTTTCATGTACCTGAAATGCAGATTCATATTGAAACTTTTTGTTCTTTGACTATACCACGTTTCCTTGCTGACATAGAATATTGACGTGGTCTATCATAGTTTCTTTCTCACGTTGATGTAGATCTCCTGATGTGGCCTCAGGTTATGACCCAGTGCTGAGTGTTTCTCATTTCACATTTCAGGATTTCAAACAAATCTCATCATTGTTTGTCTGAATCACGAATCCAAAAATTCACCTATATATTGGAGATCAACGGTCCATGACATTCTGTGATCTGATGACCCATATTTCTCCTTCACGAATTTGCATTTTGGGGATTCTTCTTTGAGTTGCCTCGATTCTCCCAACTGGCCTCAAGCTCATGGTCACTCATATGATTATGTCTGATGTATATATATTCAAAAATATATTTCCCAATGAATGGTCAAGATACTTCATCAACAGATCAACATTTATTGTCGCTTTGACCAAAAGGTAGGGGGCCTAATAGGTTGTCTTGGGCTCCAAGATAGTGAGCTTCTCGTGGAGCCCAAACACCTAAATCCCCCACCATACCTTTGCACTACATGTCGATAAGTTATGGTGAGATTTGTGTATATAAACCTACATAGGTTTATTCGTGCTTCCAGTGTGGGATAAATCCCATTACTTGAGACAATCAACGCCGTTAATTTCTTGATTGAACGATTATTGAGGCTTCTCGCCTTTTCTGCGCATTGTTCAACTTCTCAGCCTTTTCAATTGATCCCAACGATACTTCTACAATGTGCTTCTTCATTTGCTAAATCTCCTGAGCTTTGATCATAGGAACATTGTTGATCCTATCATGATCAACAATAATCATGTTATTGCTTCTGTACTGTCTCTACACATCATTTTCCCTTCTGAGATTTTGATCTTCATGTTGTTCACTCTTTTGATATCTGCACATTGTTTTGACATCATCACTTCGTTCGATCTATGCACACTGTTTTTTCATCATCATCACTTCGATTGTTGACATCAATGACAATATTTCCGACACAAACATTGGTCAAACTCACTTAGTCTCCTTGGAGGGTAACCCATGGATAAAATCGTGAGGAATATTGCACCAAGGCATAAGTATGTTAAACAAGTTGCCAACGTAACTGATCCACCCACTCATATCCTATCCCATTTGATGAAAGAGAATCATCAACAAACCCATGTGGAAGGATGACCCAACGCCATAGCGCACACAAAAGGATAACTCAGCACCATAGTGCACCTTTCTAATTTAAAAAGGAATCTACAAGCTGTAATTTTCTGTAGATACATTTTTAAACGGATGGGTGAAGAAGAGAGAAACTATCAGGATCTGAATGATTGCAAGAGATTTGGGAGTTTCACTCTCAGTCTTGAATGTAACTGAACTAGAATAGCAGTTAGGTTTTTTCGTAGTAGACGAGTAGTCAGAGAAAAGGAGAGAGGATCTTTGGAAGATGTAGATGCATGGCTTGACCAAATGAGGTGGCTAGAATAATATTGTTGAATATGAGATAGAATAGTTTTCTTGAGAGAGATGAGACTATGTTACAGTCCATCTTGCACATATTGTAATTAGACATTCATTTTAATAGAGAGAAAGAAGTTTTTCCTGCATATGAACTTTCTATATGTGTTGATGTGTTTATGAATGTCATTGGTGCTTATGGATGGATGTTGTAGATGTATGTTAAGTTTTCATTTGCAGGGATAGATAAAATCCTCTATCTGTGAGTTTTCTGGAATTGTTTCTGGGTTCTTTGGGCTATGCAAGGAGTACACAACAAAACATTGGGAGTTTTAGAGCCAACACAAGGAGTGCATACCTAAATCTCAAATCGAATTTAGGGGAGAATGTACCAAGAAGGAACATGGCCAAAATGATTCACGAACTCAAGGGAGAAGCCTCAAGGTTATTGAATACCTTAGAGGTAAGAATGTGCAGAGGAGGGCACAGAGAAACAAAATTGCCAAGGATTTTGTAGAGCTCTTCAAGTTGGTCATTGAGCGAGTGCAAGGATTGAACGAAGGAACTTTGTTTCAAGTTCAGAGATAAGAGAAGTGTCAGAGGAAGACACTTACATATTTGTTGAATACTTTTTAGTCTTAGCAAGGTGTGCTTGAGCAGGAGGTTTCCAGGAAGGCACCAAATTTCCCTTTGAAGGGTAAGACAAGGGACGAGGAACCCTTCAAGATTTCAAAGCGAACAAAGCTTAGAAGAGATAACGCTTTCATAAGCGTAGATGGGACCCAAAGTCACCAGGCCCATAGAGGGATCAAAGATCAAAATATTTGTAACTTAGAAAATTAATCTAAGTTCGGGAGAACAAAGAAGCTCATGAGGAGGAGCGAAAACAACCATCATATCAGCTGCAGGAAGAAATCTAGGCCATCATATAAAAGTCCAGACAAGAGGAGCGCTCAAAAGGGGAGAATATATCTCGTTCATTGGATCTAGGCGCGAAGGACCAACAACCATTGGATCCAAGTAAGGTGAACACACCTTAATCCTTTGAAAGTACACAAGAATATCGAGCGTTAAGATTCATTCAGAAGGAGCCAAAATATTTCAATCTGTTAGATCTCGGGGGAGTAGCGTACTGGTTAGATGCGAGGAGTTATCAAAATTTCGTAAAAACCAAAGGATTTGGAAGAAATAGGGTGAATTTTGTGAAATTCACGAAACACAAAATCGCAACTTGATCACAGCTATTGGCTGGAGAGCTATTGGGGACCGTTGATCTAGTGCTATCACGATTTCGAGTATTGGGAGAACGAAGGTAAGGATACTCTCAGAGTCGTGAAACGTGAAATCATGATGCGCCTTTCATTCAAGTGCGTGGTCACCGCCCGCGGTCACATTGAGGGAAGATAAGGGAGGAGCTAGTACATGCTAGAATCCTGTCATGATTTCAGAGTTTGAGAGAATTAGGGTGACTAACATGCAAATACCTAATGTGCTCAGAAGGATTGGCCCCAGGTCATAGTGTAGGGTCATATGGGTGAAGGATAAGGGAAGAGCTAGCATGCACTAGGCCCTTGTCAAAATTTTAGTGACTCGGGAGTTTGAAGGACGGAGAGTCGGTTGACTCATATAGCTGATACGCGAAATCACAATGCACCTTTTGGGTTAAGCTCGTGGTCATAGCCAGTGGTTGCGTGAGAGAAGCTTGCACCTGGTGCTTGTTGGCATGATGGAGTTTCAGGAAAAATACCCGTGTCTTTGTTCGTGGTATTCCAACAGGGAATCAAAGAGCTGCTCCAGCTCGAAGATTGAGAAGATCTAGAGATCGGGAGGTCATCATACCCTGCTGAGGTGGAGGCACTGCATCAAGTGGTATTATATAGGAGGAATGTGCACAAAGGGAGAACATATCTCATTCGTTAGATCTAGATGCGAAGGACCAACAACCATTGGATCCAAGTAAGGTGAACACACCTTAATCCTTTGAAAGTATAGAGGAAGATCGAGGTTTAAGATTCATTCAAGAGGAGTTGAAATATTTCAAGACATTAGATCTTGGAGGAGTAGCATACTGGTTAGATGCGAGAAGTTATCAGAATTTCATAAAAACCAAAGGATTTGGAAAAAGTAGGGTGAAGTTTGTGAAATTCACGAAACACGAAATCACGACTTGATCACAGCCATTGGCTGGAGAGAAATTGGGGACCATTGATCTAGCACTATTGTGATTTTGGGTATCAGGAGAACAGAGGTAAGGAGACTCTTAGAGTCACAAAACATGAAATCGCGAGGCTCCTTTCATTCAAGCGTGTGGTCACTGCTCGCAGTCACATTGAGGGAAGATAAGGGAGGAGCTAGTACATGATAGAATCCTGTTGCAATTTCAGAGGTCAGGAGAATTGGGGTGATTCACATGAAAATACCCAACACATGAAATAATGAAATGCCTTTTGGGTTAGGTGTGCAAACACAAACCATGGTCGTGTGGAGGTGAGGCTCGCGCTTGGTGTTAGTTGTGCATGACGAGTTTCATAAAAGGACTTGTATTGTTTGTGGGATTCCAACAGGGAATTAGAGAGCTGCTCCAGCTTGTAGAATTGAACAATCCAGAGACCGAGAGGTCATCATACCTTGCTGAGGTGGGGAACTACATCACCCTTCTCAATTTTATCACACGATGTTGGATTTCATCACCAACTAGTACGTTCATTGAGAAAAGGAATTGTTTGCTTGTTGGTCTTCTAGATTTTTTAGCGAGTGTTGTTTGTTTACTTTAAGTTGTCTTAAAAAATTGGTACTTGTTAGCATAGGGGAATACCCAAGGTTTAACTCTCAAGAGAGCACCAAAAAAATTCTAACTACCGACCCTTTTGGCAACACCTGTGAAGCAGATGAAGTCTCACCCGAGGTAGAAGCAGGGGTGTTTGCAGGAAACAGATGTCTGCAACCTTATATGGGACATTGATATGTGATTACAACACCTTAATAGAGCACTTAGCAGTTACAGGTCATCATTATTTAACCAGGATCTACTTCACAGATAAAATCCTAATTACAGAGCATCGCAATTTTCAACCAGATCTAGCATATTCAATCACTAAGCACATTCACATAGGCTATATCTAGCATTCATCCATGTTATTAAGCACAAAGCATCAAAATATCTATCTATCATTCATCTATATCAAATCACTTAAGAAAGTAAACACATAAACACATCAATACATCACACAAATCATAGCAACACAGGATATATGTGGTTTATCCCCAGCTTGGTGCTACGTCCACCAACTCTTCTTCTCTTTTATTTCCTTCTGTCAATATTCTACATGCACAGAGCCATGATATTTCACTCCACAGAGGACATGATATCTATGCGCACTTCACCATATCCTCCTTCCTTGAGTTACAACACTAATCCTTTCCACAGTCTCTTACAATCACTTGCACTTAGCTCTACAAGTATCACACAGTATGCACAAAGCATCTACAATCCACACTTGCACTTAACACTTAGAACTCAGCAAGGTACCAAAAATACATTCCTCCTTTCTTCTCCCTACGTACCTCACCTATACTTCCATTTATACATTACAAAAATTTCCTAAACATGGGTAAACCCATGGTCCGACATTCCCATACCCGTTACATAGACCAAAACCCAAAAAGACCTAAAAAGGGGTTGAGATCCTGTGATCTCCACTTCGACTTGCGCTCCACCTTTGACAGCCTGTCAAAGTCCCAAAATAGGTCAATCATGACCAAGGATTCTCAATACTTGGTCAAGGGCCAACAGGCCCCCAACACTCACTTGTGACTCATCCTGAGTCACTCTAATATAGGTAGTTTTGTTTCGAAAGCCTCGATGTTGGCTCGAGATGCTTCGAATTATTGTTGCGCCACGACCTCCTGCTCGACGAACTCTTGGATAACTACTTCATTGACAGGTCTCTCCAAGTGTTGTTCAACTGTAGTGATGACTTTCTCCAGTTCTTCTCCTCGATCTTCAATCTTTGCAAACAGTTGGCAAGCCTCATCCTGTATTGGTTGGAGCCTCTGAGTCACTTCCATGACTTTGATATAAATTGTGTGGACCTATTGTTGAGCAGTGCATTGTTCTTGGGATCACTTCATCCTCTCGATTGCTGACGGGGGCTTCAACTGTGCCTGTATTATTTCTGTTTGTTTCTTTTCCTCCTAAAGCTGTGACTCCAATGCCTTCAAATCAGGATCATCAGTGAGTCACTCATAAGTCTGGGCACTGTGACCACTTAGCTATTTACATTCCATGGCGAGGGCATTGATTCTCTCAACTGTGCTTCGAGTAGTTTCTTCTCTTTGATCTCATACATCCTGTGGAGTGTTGGGAACTATTCATACATCCAAGTCTATGATTCTCTACTGAAGCTACTGGATAGCTTCCGCAAGCTGTGCTACTTGATGCTCTACTAGTTCTTCTACTTTTTTCACTAAGCCTGTCATAGAGCGAAGTGATCTGCTGAATGCTTCTTTAAATCCAAGATGTTTTGCAAGAAACTGCTCTTTCTCTTGCTGGATTTGTTCTTTCTCCTCTTCAAACATTTTTTGGAGAGAAACCTTTTCTTGATGTGAAACTCGACATTTCTCTATGACTACTTTTTTCACTTGATTTAGGGCCTCTGCGGTCTGTTCTGTTTCTTTCTGTGCACGACAAAGGAAAGATTCAGTCACATTAGCTAGTCTATGGAGTTGGGTAGGCTCATCTCCCAACTCTGGTGCTTATGAGGGAAGGGACGCAGTGGATACTACGCAGCTGGATTGAAGGGCCTATTGTACCCCTCTAAGTTCAACCTTGATTTTATCATACATATCTTCTTTCTTGGCTTCATGCTTTTGTAAGGCGTCCTGTGAGGCATATTCTATAATGGCGATAATGATTTCAAAGCCATCGACCATGAGCATGGTTCACATCATGGTTTTTCTCTCTCTTGACTTCTTCCATGACGTGGGTTTCGTGTGGGAAACCTTTATTTTCTTTGAGGGATCAGCCTCATCCCTAGGCGATGTTACTTCACCTTGCTTCTATTGATATTATTTTCCATTGGTATATTCTCTATATACTTCATCATCACCTCCTCATCCAGGTGATATTGAAGCAGTTTCATCTGATGCACTGCTCAAGTTTTGTACTTCTTTGGTCTTCTTCCTTCTGCTAGTTCTAGGTGTGTCATGTTCTTTGTGAGTGGCCTCCGAGCTGCCAATTAGTTTGGGATCAGACATTTCTATAGGGACATCATGGATAAGGAGCTTTGCTGACCAGTCCTTGGTTATTTCCTCAATGTCCTCCTCTATGATATTATAATATGACTGAAGATATTCTTTATGCTCGTTTGCACGCACAGTGACATAGATGAAGTGTCGATCTATGTGGAACTTCATGAGAGGTATAAAATAGTGCAGGGTGTTCATAGTCATGCAAGGGACAACTTCAATGGCCCTCTTCAATTGGATATAGTACATATGAAACACTACATTCTAATGCCAATGTTTTCCCATATCGCTCGAGTATTAGAGCACGGTGAACTTCACAATGAGTGGTTCAAACGAATCAATGTCTAGGAAGGTCACACCTTCCGACATCTCCCAAGTAGTAAATTCTATGAGGATCAGAATCTAGCTAAAGTGGAACTCATATCCCTGATCCTAAGCTTCACGACAATCTAATTCCATTTGTTTGACTAGGTACTTCGCTCAGTTCATCTGGAGTCCCTCTACTCATTTCCCGACAAGGTTAACAATGAATCTTGTGACCTGTGTAGGTCTATTCTTTCTCAAGAGATTTCCTGTGATCAGCTGGAAGGCCAGGTGCACTGCACCATTCTGGATGTAAGATACCTTGTAGCCTCACATCCCCTTTTCCACATCACCATATGTGTCTTTGATCCTCCATGCCAATGTGTGATCTGTAGCCTTCCATGGGTAGAAATCCCGTGGGTCGGGTCCTTGCATGTTCAATTTGGTGATCCTATTGATCAACGTTGGATCGACTATGATGCGACTATCTAGCCATAGATATCCACCATGTTAACATGATAGTAGGATCTTAACACACACGTTAACCTCATGGTTCCTTCCAAAGTGTGGAATATTCATCACATTCAAGAGGGTGGACTGCGCGAGGTTCATAATCCACGGTTTGGGAATTATTTTTGAGTTCTTTCCCTTCATCTTGGTCAAGTACTTGTAAGGAGAAAGCATACTATAGTTCTTATGGTCCCCTAGGTTGAAGTTGTTGAACTTCAATGTCGCGATATTATCCTGCTATGTTCTAACTGCATGTATCCCCTTCGGGAGGTACACAGTAACCATGGTATAATCAAAGTCTCTTGGAACACTATCACGACTCACCACACCAGCCAAAGGTGGGATGTAGTCGAGCATGATAGTCAGGATTAACTTCGTGCTCGCCAAGTCATCTCAATGCTTGGTTATTTTCTCTGCTGCAGGTTAGGATGGTCCAGATCTGCGAGCATTTGACGGGGAGGATTTCACTCCTCTCGTTGATGAGGCTTGAACTCTGACAAAAATCACCTTCTCAGCCATAAGGTCGATTAGAACTTCTTTGAATATTTTCTTTCTGGGATTGAGTTCGTCTGACATGCATGCTTAGATTGGATAACTTAGGTGGATGAATGAGTGCTCAAAGCAATATAATAGGTGTCGATCTCAATAAACACAGCGCGATAGTAATGAGTTGGCTAGGATAGAATTCACAAAAGTGTTTTCGGTGAAAAATTCAACACAATAAGTAGACATTGGTGTAATGAATCTCTTGAATGGATGAGAGGCCTTCATCAATGTGGTTCTGTCCATTGTGGCGCGGTCCCAATAGTTTGATGGAGAGATTTTGAGCCATAACTTCTGTTCTAACCATTCGAGGCATCGGTCTAATAGTTATAATGCTTTCAATGGCTATATTGATTCGCCATGGTGAAGTGCCATGTTGCATTGTTCTGATATCCCGATGAAGTTCCAGTTTTTCAAACCTTCCTTCTACGAAGTTCCCTCGAGAACCTCTTGCAGTTTTTCTAGCTTTGCTCTCTTCTTAATGAGATTTATAGCCTTTTTTCCTATGATCTTTATCTCGATATTCCTCTTTCCATTATGATTCTTATCTCCTTTTAGCATAGTAACTTCACATTGTTGATGGTATTTTGTGGGGTTCAAGGCCAATACTTCTTCTCTGTTTGGGGTAGGTGCTCTACTCTTCGGTGAGTCTTCTTGTGTTCTTTCAACTTCAACATCTAAGTGGCTATTTTTAAATAGCTTCAATCTATTCTCCTATTCTTCAGTCAAGTGTTCTATCCTCTTCATCATGAAGTCTCTTAGTTCTTTCTTCTTCTGTTCTAGGGCTTCCTCTTCCTTTCTTCTGGTCTGATTTCTCTCAATCCAAGGTTTTCCTAATAACATAGAAAATGGGGCGCTATTCTCAACGAATTTAACAACCTCAATCTCTTCCTCTGTCGAATTTCCATGAGCACTCATAGATATATGGGGAAGTCTTCCACATAGGGTTATCAACTTCCCTTTGAATAATCCTATCCCTCCTAATGAAGGAATCATAGCAGGCTTTCCCAAAATTTCCCAAGTTCTTTCTGTCATGATATTCACCTGTGTTTCTTCATCCAGAACACAGTCAATGTCGAAGTCTCCTATTCTTGTTTCTATGCACTCTTTTTCTTTGAAGATCTCTGATAAGTTGATATTTTGGTGATCATTCAGGGTTTCTTTCATTTGCAGTAATACAATCTCTGATTCTTTCTGGGGTTCTGTCATGGTTTCAGTTTCTTGACCTTTCTCAGGGTTTTCTTGTCTCATATTCATTATTTCAACCTTAGCAATCATTCTAGGGAAATCCAAAACTTCATGATCCATAGCTTTACAACAAAGACAACCAGGTTTTCTACCAGGGCATTCCTTAGCAAGATGTACCGATCTTCTGCAACTATAGCAAAGAGTTAATCTTATTTTTCTTTTGAATGATCCCCAACCTTTCCTGTATTGTGCACTAGGGTCACAGTAACTAAGCTACAAAAAAATATTTCTAGGATCCTGCATCCATTTGTTAGTCCAAACATTCTTTCTATGCATAGGAATAACATATCTTTCATTATTTCTATCAGATCTACTCTTATCAAACCTTCTTTCATCTAGTTGTGCCCTATTTTTCAAGTTAGGACAAAATTTATCAAACATACCTAGATCCATACTTTTGAAATAAAATTTTCCACTTATCTTACCTTTTTAGTCAAAATATTTCATTGTTCTTACCTTTATTAGAGCACAAAGCTTTCAGATCTTACCTCTTTTCTTCATATCTAACTTGTCTTCTTAGCACAAATCTTCACAAGTCTAGTAGAATATTGTGCACTAGGGCAATAAATATATGCACAAAGCTTTCTTTTCTTCAGTTCCCAGCAATCACAATTTCAGGTCCCGAAAACATAACCATTTGTTGGCACAGGGGTAGACCCAGGGTTCAATGCTCAAGAGCGCACCAACAAAACCCTAACTACTGACCCTTTCGGCAACACCTGCAAAGCAGATGAAGTCTCACCTGAGGTAGAGGCAGGGGTGGTTGCAGGACTCATATGTATGCAACCTTAGTTGGGACACCAATCTATGATTACAACACCTTAACAAAGAACTTAGTAGTTACAATTCATCAATATTTAATAGGGATCTACTTTGCAGATAAAATCCTAATTAAAGAGCATCACAATTTTCACCCAGATCTAGCATATTCAATCACTAAGCACATTCACATAGGTTAGATCTAGCATTCATACATGTTATTAAGAAAAAATCATCAACATATCTATCTATCATTCATATATATCAAATCACTTAAGAAAGTAAACACATAAACACATCAATACATCGCACAAATCATAGAAACATGTGATATATGTGGTTCACCCCTAGCCTGGGGCTACGTCCACCAACTCTTCTTCTCTTTTATTGCCTTTTGTCAATCTTTTACATGCACAGAGACATGAGATCTCACTCTGTAGAGGACAAGAGATCTGTGCTCACTTCGCTAGATCCTCCTTCCCTAATTTATAGCAAAAATCCTTTCCACGTTCTCTTACAGTCACTTGCACTTAGCTCTACAAGTCTCACATAGTATGCACGAAGCATCTATAATCCACATTTGCACTTAGAACTTAGGAAGGTACCAAAAAGACCTTCCTCCTTTCTTCTCCCTTCTTACCTCACCTAGACTTCTATTTATATATTAAAAAAAGGGCCTAAACATGGGTAAACCCATGGTTTGACATTCACATACCTGTTACATAGCCCAAAACCCAAAAATCCCTAAAAAGGGGTTGAGATCCCGCGATCTCTGCTTCGACTTGCGCTCCACCTTCGACAGCCTGTCGAAGTCCCAAAATAGGTCAATCATGACAAAGGATTCTCAATACTTGGTCAAGGGCCAACAATACTATGGACAAAATTATTAATTAGCTAATTTTAAGGTTTAAGCCGACTTCTTAGTTTTTCCCTCCAAAAAAGTTTGATATTTATTGCTTCTCTCCTCAAATTTTATCCTTGGATTTACGTACTAAATATGGATCCTGATATGGATCTGAAATGTTGACAAAAAAACACCAACACTGTGGATTATCTAATAAATTATGAAAGCAATCACCACAGAAATCTTAATAGTCAAAATAATATGGCCAATAAAGGTATTCGTAGATCACGTAGGATGCAAGGGTTTCCTCTAGAAGGTTACAAACCCTTACCTACTAACTCACCGAAAGACACTTACCATGAAGAGGTTGAGAACCATTCATATGCTGGGAGTGTCACTACTCCTTTGCTAGCAAATCCTGAGAGAGCCTTAGTTACGGTTGAGGAAGGCACCCTTACTTTCAACCCCAATTTGCAAGTTCCTTTCAATCCACTCCTTGTCCGATTGGATTCCTTAGGTAACGTTATAGTAGAATCTTACCCTCACTTACCATCAAGGCCATCTAATCAGCTAGATATGGAACCAATAAAGCCAAATTTTAGTGAAGAATAAACCAATCCTATCCATTATGTTGAAATGGTAGATCCAAAACAAAATCCTATTCGTTCTATATGGAGGACTCCATCGGGACGAGATATTTACAAAAAGTTTAATTTTAGCCGACCGCCTTTTGACCCTCCTCATGCCTCTACCACCATCGATGTGGAGGTAGGACTGTCAGGTCAACCCATTAACCATCCTGTTGAACCAAAAATCAATATTGATACCACTTCAAGGCAAGTTCACAGTGAAACATGAGTCATGTTGCCTAGTAATGTGCAAAGTACCTTGACCGTTACACCTCATATCCCTCTTTAAGCTATCATTTCCTATACTTCACAAAACCCTATTGGGACACCTTGTTGATACTGAGAGGGGGGTGAATCAATATCAAGTACAATTTAAAACCTTTTTTCAACTTATACTTAAACCATTAAATTATATCCAATGAGCAATGAACAATAGTATAAGAGTTACACCAATACACCACAATACACCATGCACAATATATGAGAAATAATCAATAATTATTGTTCAAGGGAAGTAATGACTTCTAAAGGTAGCGACATCCTCCAAATATAAAGGGAGAGATAAACATCCAAGAGAAAGATACAATCCTCCAATATCAAGAGAGGGTTGAACTCTCCATCCTTTCCCATTCCTTCCACCCAAGAATATATGAGAGATAATAAAACTTTACATTAAATCATCACCATCAACCAACCATCACATAAAACTTGATAATGCTTCTTGAGACTTCTTCAACTTCTGCAATTCTTCAATTCTTGGAATACTCTAATCATGTAGATAATATTACTCAATCTATTCTCTGAAACTCCTCCAAGTTTCACTCCTTGAATCCTCCCCAAAAGGAAGTTATAGAGAGAATGGTAGACCTTATTCAATACTGGTTTATTCAAGAGAGAGAACTTGTACATAATTCTCTGTGCTCAATATTTAACATCTGATTCTGAAACTCACACAAGAAAATAAAACCTGTACTCTTTCCAATGAAATTTGTTTCACTTAATTTGTATTCTCTATGAATAATTTATGATTGTTTTACCCGGAATACTTGTTTATGACTAGCTTCAGGACTAGTCAAAAACCCTATCTTCCACAGAGTGTATCTCCAAAATTATAGCGAATATAGAGATGAAATTTTTACCACAGGTACCTAGATATGTCTTCTCAATACCATATCAATTTCACCATTTGAATCATTCTAGAAAAAAATTTATAGCGAAAATGGTAAGATGACCTGTAAATAACATACCTTAGAACACATCACCAAAAGACTTCATCCTCCCTTGAAATCCAACCTTCTTTACTTCAGATTTCCTCTGAAATTTGACTTGTGTATGTAAAATGAATGTATAATGATATGTATTTATACCCTTTATGTCACTTCCTTTTAACATTAGGGTCGACCTTCCACTTTCTTATTTTGTAATTCTTTTCTTTAATTATCTTCAGGGCTGACTTGTACTTCCTTCTTCAATTCGCTTTGTCATCTTCAAAAATTCATTTCTCCTCAACCATGAGGATCCATGTGACATGCCACCTACCACTAGAAAAATAATGATGTATACTATCCATCCATGGGTGTTGTGCATGCATGTTCACTATCCTTCATGTCTAAATACCTTCATCAATATTGCGGTCCAAAACCAATGACTAGGGTTGACATCAATGACAACAACCAATATTCCAACAATCTCCACCTTTGTCATTGATGGAAACTCTCATGCTCCCCCTATCATCATGATCCCAATTTCTCTCCCTCTTTGAAATCAATGGAAAAGGGTGGGGTTGCTCCCCCTGAACATATAACACTTAATACCACTTCATTTTTATGGTCTCTTTCTTCCTTGGATATTTTTTCATGGTTTTAGGACGTATATGTTACTTGGTCTTCTCGCTGCAGTTGCAACCAATCTTATTGAACCTTCTTCTTTGATTTTTTATATTTGTGAGTCAAACACGAGAGTATATCCTTGATCACACATTTTACGAACACTGAGTAGATTATGCTTCAAGTCTTCAACCAATAGGACATTCTTTTCTTTTACATTTTTGCTTCCAATCTCTACTACACCTTCTCCAAGTATTTTGGTAGATGAGTCATCTCCAAATGCAACATTGCCACCCTTTCTCTTCAATATGATGAATTTGTCTTGATCCCCAGTCATGTGTGAAGAACATCCATTGTCTATGTACCATTCATCTTCTTCTTTACATTTTTCAGTGGTCAATGCTATTCGAAAACATTCATTGTTTGGAATCTCTTTCCTTATCCATATTGTGGTTGGCATAGGGACATCTCCATTCATATATCTGCAATATTGTTCTTTGTGAACAAGATAATTACATTTGTAGAATACAATATTTTTGTCCATTAATGGGGAAAATGAATTATAAATTTTGTTGAAAAATCCACAATTATTTCCATATCTTCTATTTACACCATTCATGTTTCTTGCGTAATTGTTCCTTTCATTGATTTTGCAATTAATTGCCTTATGTCCAAAAGTTTTGCAAGTATAACAATGACCAAGAAAGAAATTTTGACACCTTGGAGTAAGTGACCTTATTTGTGATGTAGTCCATCTGGGTTCATGATCTACTCTTCTGTAGTTTCCTTCATACTAATTGAAGCTTCTTTGATTCCTAAAGGTAGGAGGTCTTATTGGATATTCATCTCTTTTGTAATGATTCCTTCTTTCTGGTATCTTGGTCCACTTCTCATCAACTATCTGTGTAGCTCTTTCTTCAACCTTCTTGTTGGTATTTGCAACTTCTTTGTATGAAGTTTCACCCATGCATACAAGATGTGTTAAGTCTTTTGGCACTTGAGAGTTTCTTAAGCTCTTCCTCAATGAGACAACTTCTTGTTCAAGTTTCTCACAATCTTCTTCTTTCTTCATCATTTGGAAATTCCTTACTTCTCCTATTATTCTTTCTTCTTCGAGTAGAGTTTTCAAGGAAATGGTTTCTTCTCTTATTTTATCAAATTCTTCTAATTGTTTCTTCAAGATTACAACTGTCTTTTCACAACTACCAATTCACTTCTTAGTTTTGTATGTGTGTCTTTGAGCTTTCTATTTTTAATCTCAACATGCTTCCATTTTTTAAGATTCTCATCTTCTTGTTGAATAATTTTTGCTTCATTATTTTCTTCTTCTTCATTGGAATTTTCTTCTTCAGTGTCATCTCTTTCAATCCTTGGATGAGGAAATTCAAATTCAACATGTCCTACTCCTTCACAATTAAAGAAAAATAACTGACCTCTATTTGCTTCTTTGAAATCTTAGATGTTGTAATTTGCTTCAAATTCTTATTCTTCTGCTACTTCTTCCCTTGCATAAAGGTCTTGTATCTTGTCCCAAAACTCTTTTGATGATGCACATGATCCCACCTTAGATTTCACTGAATCTATCAATCAATCCAGGATGGTATCGATTGCCAATTTGTTGTTCCTTTTTGCTTCCTTCTGAGCTGCAGCCTTTGGTTTCTTCAAAGAATTGTATCATGAAGAAACTAAGAACCAAACATCTACCCCAATATATTTCAAGTAAGTTTCCATTCTATTAATCCAGTATTCAAAATTTCTTCCATAAAATGTTGGAATCCCATTTGGAATGTTTTCTTCCATTTCTTCTTAGGATCTTCCTTCTAGTGGTTAAACTATACTGAAGGTAACCCACTCTGATACCAATTGTTGATACTGAGAGGGGGGTGAATCAATATCAAGTAAAATTTAAAACCTTTTTCAACTTATACTTAAACCATTAAATTATATCCAATGAGAAATGAACAATAGTATAAGAGTTACAACAATACACCACAATACACCATGCACAATATATGAGAAATAATCAATAGTTATTGTTCAAGGGAAGTAATGACTTCCAAAGGTAGCTATAGCTTCCAAATATAAAGGGAGGGATAAAACTACAAGAGAAAGATACAATCATCCAATATCAAGAGAGGGTTGACCTCTCCATCCTTGCCCCTTCCTTCCACCCAAGAATATATGAGAGATAATAAAACTTTACATTAAATCATCACCATCAACCAACCATCACATAGAACCTAATAATGCTTCCCGAGAATTCTTCAACTTCTGTGATTCTTAAATTCTTGTAATACTCTGATCCTATAGATAATATTACTCAATGTATTCTCTGAAACTCCTCCAAGTTTCACTCCTTGAATCCTCCCCAAAAGGAATTTATAGAGAGAATGGTAGACCTTATTCAATTCTTATTTATTTAGGAGAGAGAACTTGTACAGAATTCCTTGTGCTCAATATTTAACATCCGATTCTGAAAATCGCACAAAAGAAACTAAATCCCATACCATTTCCAATGAAATTGGTTTCACTTCATTTGGATTCTATATGAAGAAGTTATGACTATTTTACCCAGAACACTTGTTTATGACTAGCTTTAGGACTAGTTAAAAACCCTATCTTCCATAGAGTGTATCTCCACAATTATAGCGAATAAAGAGACAATTTTTTTACCACAAGTACCTAGATATGTATTCTCAATACCATATCAATTTCACCATATGAATTGTTCTATAAAAAATGTTATATCGAAAATGGTAAGATGACCTGTAAATAACATACCTTAGAACACATTACCAAAGAACTTCATCCTCCCTTGAAATACGACCTTCTTTACTGCAGATTTCCTCTGAAATTCGACTCTATATGTAAAATGAATGTATAATGATATGTATTTATACCCTTTATGTCACTTTCTTTTAACATTATGGCCAACCTGACACTTTCTTATTTTGTAATTCTTTTCTTTAATTATCTTCAGGGACGACTTGTACTTCCTTCTTCAATTCAATTTGTCATCTTCAAAAATTCATTTCTCCTCAACCATGAGGATCCACATGACGTGCCACCTACCATCGTAAACAAATTGATGTATACTATCCATCCATGGGTGTTGTGCCTGCATGTTTATTTTCCTTCATGTCCAAATACCTTCATCTGTCTTGCGGTCCAAAACCAATTACTAGGGTTGACATCAATGACAACAACCAATCATCCAACACACCTTTGCATTAGAGGATGCAAAACCCTGCCACACACATAGACCCAATTGCAGGACAAATCCCTACTGGGGGGGAAACCCCCGTCTAGTGGACACATCCCTACTGGGGGACAATCATCCTTCCACACACCAATGTCAATTAGGGGGAAACCCCCTTTCGTCAGTCAACCCCAGTTGCTACCCAACCAATTATAGAGGGAAAAATTTCTTTCACCGGAAACCCCCCACAATCCTGGGGACCATCCCAAGGAGGTACGTTTCATCAACCATATCAGGGAGGGTCATCAAACCCCAACCAACAAGGAGGAATACCAAATCCCATTCCTTCTAGATTACATTCTATACAACCTTTATCAGGGGTCCTGAATCCCACTTGGGGCCCTCAAGGTCAACAATATTATACTCCTCAAGGGACAAATCCTTACCCTCCTCAAGGACAACCTAGTTACCCTCCTCAAGGACAACCTAGTTACCCTCCTCAAGGTCACACTTGTTATCCACCTCAAGCTAATCAAGCGAACTATCCTCCCCTGGGTTACACGGGTTATCCTCCCCAAGGCCAAATGGGTTTCCCTTCTCCTTTCATGAACATTCCTCAAAAAATGAATTCTACCTTTGCTGGTCACCAACAACAGTATATGGGAGGGCCTGTTGGATACAACTATCCAACTCAACCAGTTTACGGCCCTGCCGGTGTCCCCATGCCACACCAGTATCATCCTCAGGTCAATCGCCAGCTCCCATTCTTAGCCACTCTAGATCTATGAGATCTATCAAGATTGACTAATGATCCCATATCACATTCTCCTTTTTGGCTAGTTATTCCTGTTAAATTACCTTCCGATATCCCAAAATTTGACAGGAAACCTGGTGAAGACCCTAATAACCACTTTATGATTTTTCATCTATGGTGTTCAACAAACTCACCAATGGATGATTCTATCTAGTTACATATTTTCTAGCGTACACTTATGGGTTCAATAGTCAAATGGTACATTGAGTTACATTGTGGAACTTTTCAATATTTTAATTCCCTTTCCATGGATTTTTTCATGCACTTTCAATCACCCATCTGTTAAGAGACTAGTACATAACTATTGACCTCCCTTCGTCAAACCAAATCCGTACATATCTCTGATCATATTCATGATTGGAGACAATGACGATGGTTGATCAAAGAAACCATTCTTGACCAATTATTGGCTGAATGGTTTAATAAATCTCTTTTACCTCCGATTTATTGTGACGTAGCCATGGGTGGTGTCATTACTGAAGAGGAAGCCATTGCACGTTCTCAGTATCTCGACTTGGTTTATTCCCAATCTGGTACTTTGTATGAATTGATTATGAATGCTCCTCATACATCAATCAATCCATCAAAACCATCCTCCATCGCTCATGTAGATGGAATTATCGCTTCCATCAAAACCCAATCCAGTTCACAGTCGACCGACATGACTAATCGTTTAGTCATTGCCCCCACTACCGGATCGACTTCACTCTCATCAAGATACACCCCGAATCAAGTATTTGAGGTGAATGCAGTTCAATGTTCTTCTCCACAACAGTGAGGGGAGAAGAATAAAATCAATAATAAACTAAAGGAAAACAATAATTCAAATGAAAATGAAAAAACACAAGCACAACCACCTACTAGTGAGAAACAACTACAATAAAAACTCAAATTTCCATGTCTCATTTGTGGTGATGATCACTACACATGAGATTGTCCTCATCATGACGAAGTTGAAAAACTTCTTAAAGGAAATTATCAACCCACTGTGTTGACACATCCTTTTCCACAACAATAGTCACTAGTTTCACAAATTCCTGCACCTCCGACGGGAGGAAATCCAAATCATCCTCCTAGTGAGGAAGCTTCATCGAGTGTGCACATTTACATGTTTAATGGGATATATTTGACCACTTGTGCTACGACATATGAAACACCTCCGACTAAAACTGATAAGGAAAAATTAACTAATGGTACTACATTGGATCCACCGTCCACCACCGTTACTCCTCCATCTGGGCCACTCCAGATTGAGAAACCTACTTTTGACTCTATCTTACATCCATGTAGTGACCTCAATTTAATTATCCTATTAAAATCTCATAAATTTTAACAGATAAGATTACTTATACGTAAACAATAAGTAATTTATTTCAGCATATAAGTAGCATAAATTAAATTTATGAACAAGATGCTAATAATTTACATAATCATCCACATAACCCAGCAAATTCATAATTAAAAATACCTCTGCCTGATGTTAATTCCCACTGATCTAGTTGTCATATTTGCTGTCTTGTCCAGCCTACTACTTTGACCAAACCCTGCCCAAACTGACTAACCACCTAGCCAGCTAGGAGCAACTTGTCCGGCTCCCTAGCTCCGGGATACCGTAAGGAATCCTGGCCCCCGTGCCAAAAACCCCCAGCTACCCGGTGCCCCCAGCAATGGTTCACCAAAAATCCAAATATCAAACTCCCAACACTAGAAAAATATGCCAAATAGAAATACAGTCCTCCACTCCCCAAAATAATTCTTCCTCCCCCAAATTTTCATAATCCTCTCCCGTAGGACTCTTCCCCATCATAAGTCCCCCCATCCACCGACTCCCTATCCTCCATTAATTACCTTATCCTCCCCATTATTACCTTATCCCATGCCTTTATTACCTTATCCTTCATTTATTACCTTATCCTCCATTTAATGCTTCATTCCCCCCCTGCATACGTAAAGTCTTATTATTAATATTTTAAAGTTATTAATCCCCTTTAATTTATTACTCAAGTCTTTAATGAGTCAATTAATTAATTAATTAATCATCAATAGATATGAACAATTAATTAATTAATAAATAAATAATTAATATTATTAATAACTAATCATTGTTTAACTAAAACCATATTATGACAGTTAATTATCTAATTAATTATACTTAATAAACCCTATGCAACTATTTAACCAGGGTTGTTACAGTCCACCTAAGAGTAAATTTCAAAATTTGAATTTCAATACCAATTCACGTACTTCTCAAAAATACAACATCGTTAAAGATTTGGCTCAAGCACCGTGTGTTATGTCAGCTCTCGAAGCTCTACAACATTTCCCTAGTAAACGTAGGACTCTCTTGGAAACCATCGGAGCAGTATATCCCGAGTCATATAATAATATCACATTTAACCTGGATAATTTTAAATTGTGCCTCTCTCACTAACTTTCCTTCCAGATCGATGTCGTTGTCCACAATCAACATATTCATCTCACGATCTTGGACGAGGGAGCTTCCACATGTGTCATGTATTTGTCTTGTTGGAAAGGCCTCAAATCTCCTGGTCTTAATCAATCTCCCACCATGTTACGAGCATTTGATGGGAGAGGATTCCATCCTCATGGAATATTGCAATCCTTAGCAATTCAATTAGGAGGAAAGACTGTTTCAGTAGATGTTGAAGTAGTCTATGCTCCCCTCGATTACAACTTGCTACTAGGAAGAATTTGTTTTATGCTATGGATGTCATTGCTTCTTCGGTGTTTTGATGTGTCCAATTTCTCCAGCAATGTAAAATTGTGACTATCGATTAGTTAGATTACTGCACCCCCGAAGCTCACACTCAAACGACCAATAACATTCCTTTTCTGGTAGATTCAAAAATCACTTATGAAAGTGTTGGAGTAGGTATCTTAAAATACTCTTTGCTTATGGGTACCTTTCCTGTACCTCTTCTTCCCACTACGAAACATATCGAAATGATCAATATGATCTCGACTATGGCACATCAATCCTACAAATCATCTGATCCATGGATTGTGCCTAGTCCTTTAGAATTCGATGCATTAGGTGACATCATGCCACTTAGTCCTACAGAGGCTAAACGCGACGCCATCTAGTCTGACTCTCCTTCACTAGATGACCAACATCTGCTGGCATCTATGACTTATTTGTTACCATCCTGGTTAGAATCCCTATCCTATACTTTCGATTACATCCTATATATTTTTCCATCAGATGAATCTATTATGGAAATGCTTAGTTTCAAGGAGGCACCATGGGATGACAACCACCATATTTAGTCCTTTATTTCGAGTTTGGATGATATTAAGAAAGATATATCCTCTATCTTTCCTAATGATATCATCA
Source organism: Picea engelmannii (assembly GCA_009831015.1). Taxonomy (NCBI): domain Eukaryota; kingdom Viridiplantae; phylum Streptophyta; class Pinopsida; order Pinales; family Pinaceae; genus Picea; species Picea engelmannii. Next base: position 36,910 of record ML829038.1, on the reverse strand, counting down.
TCTATCCCCAATATCCAATACTCACTTAGGATACCATCTCCAAGGGGAATTTGGGAAACATATCTTCTATGATTACTTTCGACATATCAATCAAAGAAGGTACTGTGGAAAACATACAACTAGGCACCAATTGTTCAGTTGAAGAAGTTGAAACTTACAACACCTTGTTCAAGGAATCCCATGACATATTTTCTTGGAGTTATGAAGAAATTCCAGGGATCAATCCATCGACCATTGTGCATGAAATCAAGACTTACCCAGGAATTAAACTTGTAAGAAAAAAAAATTCACTTGGTTCATCCGAAGAAACCCACAACCATAAAGGAAGAAGTCAAAAAACTATTAAATTCTGGTTTTATTTATCCTATCCCTCTGACCGAATGGGTTTCCAACATATTTCCAGTTACCAAGAAACATGGGACCATTCGTGTTTGTGTTGATTATTGGGATCTTAATAAGTCTTGTCCCAAGGACAATTACCCTACAACCTTTATTGACCATATCATTGATAATTGTGCCATAAAATCCATTTTCTCCTTTATGGATGGTTTTTCCAGATATAACCATATTGACATTCTATCGATTGATCAACATAAAAAAACCTTCATCTGCCCTTGGGGGAATTTTTCTTATCAGAAATTACCTTTTGGCCTTAAAAATGTTGGATCCACTTTTCAATGGGCCATGTCATATGCATTCCACAATATCAAACATATTTTGAACCTTACCTCAATGATTTTCCCGCTCACTCTTCTCATCTATAAGACCACATTGGTCACCTACAAGCCATCTTTCTTCGATGCCAGTTTTAAAACATCCGTTTGAAGCCCGATAAATGCATCTTCACTGTCGAATCAGGGAGAATCCTTGGGTTTGTAGTCTCCAAAGACGGGATTAGGTTGGATCCCTTAAAATTCAAAGCCATTCTAGCTTTACCTCCTCCCAAAAATCTGATCCAACTGCAAAGTTTGCAAGGGAAGGAAAAATTTATTCACCGCTTCATTTGCAATTATGCCAAAATCACTAAAGGATTTATGAGATTGTTGCAGAAAGATTCCCATTTCATCTGGGATGAAACTGCTCAATGCTCATTCGATGCTCTTAAGCATGCTTTAATGAATACACCTATTTTTCACCCACCGAATTATGTGAAAGACTATATCCTTTATTTGGTTTCCTCTACTTCCACTATTTCTATATTTATAGTACAAGAGGATGATGACATAAACAAACATGTGATATCCTATCTGTGTAAGATTCTATCAGGTCCCAAACTCTGATATTTGCATGTCGAAAAGTTGGCTTTGGTGACATTTTTTTCATCTAGATATTTCTCCATTACATTCTATTACGCACTACCACAGTCATTGTAGACTCGAACCCCACATACCACATCTTGAATCGTCATGTACTTGGGGGAAAATATTCCAAATGGATTGTTATTCTCCTTGAATTCGATCTCGAGTTTTCCAAATCAAAAGCTAAGAAATCATTGGTTTTCGTGGAATTGATTTGTGATATTCCCCATACTGATGAGGATATTGAGCTCAATGATTCTCTTCCTGATGAATCCTTGTTCCTCATTAGTAAGTTCGATCCTCAGTACAAGGATATTCTTCTCTATATTCAAACCCAATGTTTTTAGCCGAACATTTCACGTGATGAATGACATCGAATTTGACACCACTCCAAATGCTACCTTATCATCAATGACACATTGTACCACCATGGCATTAATACTATCCCACAACATTGTTTAACCCACAACGAGGCTGAATGAGTGTTAAATGACTGTCAGCTTGGATATTGTGGCGATCATCTTTCTGGGATGGCTATAACCCAAAAAATATTACGTGTCGATTATTTTTGGCCTTTTGTATTGAAATATTTCATTACGACCGTTAAACAATTCCCACCCTATCAAATATTTCAGAAGAAAGCACATACCCACCCCACTCTACTACATCTCATTGTCTTCGTCAACCCCTTTGCAAAATGGGGCATCAATTTTATGCAATGTAAGCCTACCTCAGCCGGGGGACATGATTATATCATTATTACCATTGATTATTTCACTAAATGGGCTAAGTATATGCCTACATTCCTTAACGATGATCCCACTACAACACTCTTCATTTTTAACCACATCATCACTCGATTTGGTATCCCGCAAGAAATTGTAACTGATCATGGATCACATTTCCAGAACCAAATGATGGGTGAATTCGCACCAAGTTGGGTTTTTTCCATGAAAAATCATTCCCATACTATCATCAAGAGAATGGAAAAGTTAAATCCATCAAAAATGTCTTGAAGACCATGCTTCAATGCATGGTAGGAGAAAACAAAACCTCTTGACACTTGCATCTCTTCTCCGCACTCTGAGCCTATCGAACTTCAGTAAAAACTGCAACTAAATTCATGCCAATCCAGTTGGCATATGGAATAGAAGTGGTGTTACCAATCGAATGTGAGATCTCCTCATTGAAAAATTACCATAGAACTCCTAACTCACACTTCTACTGAAGAGGAATGATTTCTGTATTTAACCAAGTTGGATGAAACTTGTCGTGATGGCACTCTCATCAATGCGACATATCAAAAATTCATGAAAAATCAATATGACAAATCCATCAAACCTCGTTCTTTCACAAAAGGAGATTTAGTCCTAGTCCATGATCAAGATCATGCAAAAATAGGGGTAGGAAAGTTAGAACCCATGTGGAACAAGCCTTACATCATAAAATGCATGCTACATAGAGGTACCTACGAGTTAGTAGACTATGATGGAATATCTTTCAGTGAGCCTCGAAATGGATTTACATCAAGAAGTACTATGCATAGAATATCTTGCATGTTTTCTTTTTACATTACTGTACTATATACTCTTGACTTGGTGTGTCTTTTATTTTGTGTGCATGAGTTTTGTATCAATTGCTTATACTTTTCTTTGTGATTGAATGCACATATCACATCACCATTTCCCATATATTTTGGGTTTGTAGATGGCACTAGTCGGCACACCTAGAACATCTCTTTTTCAACTTGGGTCATCTACCACTCTAGCAAGTTAGCGAGTTTAGGAGGAATTTTCCTCAGATCTACGACTAATAACGTGACAGAATATCATGTCGTCATCATAATTTTAACCAAAGCCTCCTCTCTAGGTATAACTCAATTTATCATCAACCTAGACTCTCAACTCATGGTCCATCAAATTAATTATGAGTATGTTGTTCACAACTTGACTTTACTATGTCTCCACCTAAGAGTTCACCGTATCGAAATATCGTTTGAATTTATTCAATATAGAAACATATCGAGATAACTCAATACAACTTCAGATTCATTAGAAAATTACATGTTGGATTGGTACCTTGTGCATAGATAAAACATTTGAAACATAAATCATATGTACAAAAACATCACATAAAAACACAAGATACATCATAGGTAGTCGTAAAACTCTCTCTCACACACACAGATATATGTGTGATAGAAAAAAAAATTTAAGTACATCATACAAAAGTACATAACGAAGAAAAACTTGGGCCTTCATGCCCATGGTATCATTATACGGACTACAAAATATCTGAGGACTCTACTCATCCTCCTTTATCACATTGTTCTCCAAAAAGTACAGTACTGCTTGTGCCACGCGTCGTAGTAAATGGTTGATGTCTTCAAGGACCCAAACTATGTGTCACTGCAAGTGTAAAGGCACGTCTTGCTTCCTTAAGGGAGGTAAACCCATTATCAAGCCCCAAAGTTTTCTCTCTACCTCACGGAGTGCTCCCACTACGAAGTCATGCTTAGCTGCTTCCTATGCATCCCCACAACACCCCAATGCTAGCATCTCTGCCAGACATGACGCACTTTAGTCTGCATAATGAAAATGATATGGTTTAGATCCCTCGTTGTAAAAACAAAAACAAATACAAATAAAACAAGAATATTGGTTACAAGGTTATGGTTATATTTCGTACCTCATGCATCCCACTGTATTCCCTTGGGGAGTACGAAGTCTGCACTACATATGAAATCTACCCAGCATAGGGGAAGTCCTCAATCACCACTAACTGCCTTCTCCACCATGCGAAGAAGTGAACAATAAATCTAAAAGAATAGGGTTCATTCCCCAATCCGGGGGAAAGATTGGTCCACCTCTCCATACGAGGATCAGTCACAGGACATGCTATCATCAAAACCTATGGCTACATATGAGGGATACTCTCTAAGAAAAATGAAAACAAGAAATAACCATATCCAAACTATTTTTTTCTTCTAGTCCTGCATTTGGATATTTTCTCTTTGACATTCCTTAGGAACCCTGCACTCGAGCTGAACAATCTCGATTCCAAACACTGTATGGAATAAGGGATCTGTGATTTAGAAGACAAGTGGGAACTGGTTCTCCTCGCCAAATTGGTGATGGTGAATAGAATAGATCAAAGTACTATATCACTCACATCTTTTATCATAATCCATCCTCCCACCAACCATGAACCTGGTATGTAATGATCGACAATGTATGCCTCGGTTGGTTGCGGAGTATCTTGGTGTCTGGAAAATAGTATGGGTGCCCCTCTCCTCGAGAGCCCCGTCAAAAAATATACATCATCTGTTTCAATTTTAAGCATATGTGGTCCTATTTAGAATGCTTGCTCAACGTCGTCCCATAGACTAATCATGTACTCAAGCAATAGTACTTCTTTTCTCATGTTTTAGAGCTTGAATTTGTTATCACATAGAATTTCAAGGGTAAAAAAAGTCTTTAGTTTTGATTTTGAGTCATATTTGTTCATTAGGTTATAGGTTTTGTGTCCCTTTTCCATAGTCATTTTTCATTTTTTGGTATGAATAAGTTATGGTGAGTTTGGCTTCGATCTAAAGAGTCATTGAGTCACATATTTTAAAATTATTCATTATTATCCTGACATGTCATTTTCTCCATGTTGTACGTTGACCCGTACTTTTTCCACCTTTGCTCATTAAAATGTCAAATCAAGTCTGATTTGTACGTTGCCAATTCACTAGGTGAGTTCCCAGTGCTTTCAAGGGTACATCTTGCATTTATAGCCATCATTGCATTTATGGGTCATGTCAATTGAAGATCTCCTTGTTTTCAGAGTTGATTTTTAAACCAATATCCAAGTATTATTGTCATAAATGTTTTTAACCATTTTCTCCAAGTGTACAAATAATTCTCCATCTCGATTGCAAATTGGTGTTACAAACAGGCGCTATGCACTTCACTGTGAACTGGTTGCAGAGGATAGTTTGCGGTTAGACCACTTGTAGGTGTCCCCATGAAAATATGAAGGTATCAACATTCAACTCAAGGATACCAGGTACTCTATGAAAATTTCCACCTTTCCTTAAGGTCTGAAAAGGGGTTAATGGCTATTTCTCTTTTTGGCATTGTGAACTATTCATTGGCGCTGCGAACTATCTCATCAATATGTTGACAAGATTCATAACTCCCTCCTCGTGCTTTGTATATTATCCATTGAATCCATAATAATCCCTGTGTTTATGATACCTTATTCATTAATCCTTTGCATCTAGATCTCTGATCCCACACAGATTTTCCAAAACCCTTTATCGGGCACTATGAACTCTGTGCAGTCAACTAGTGCTGTGAACTCTTTGTTCCAGCACCCTTTGCAGAAAAAACATCTTTTGCAAACTCATCATTTGTTCACACTCTTATTTTATATGATTATGAAGTTAACCCCACTGTTATCCAATTTGAATCCTACTTAGAAGCATTGTCACTGTGAGAAGTATATTTGGCCTTTTTCTCATATTTTCCAGTGGTCATTTCCCTTGCTTCTCTGTTTCACCTGTGGGTAATAATTCAAGTATTGTGATAGAGTCTTCCCAGCTAGTACTAATGGACAATCAGAAAAAGAAGGCTCACAATGGAGGGGACATTTTGAGGACAAAGCCTTATGATATGCAATTTTTTGTTGAGGAACCCCTAATCAAGGAGGTCTTCCAAAGAGTGGGATGCATTAATTTTTGTCAGAAAATGCAGAAGGGGCACCTAGAGGTGGCTAAGGAATTCACAATGAAATTTGATGGAACCAAGACCAAGGTTGGGATACTGGAGTTTGAAGTATCTGAAATGACCATATCAACAACCAGTGAGATACCTAGTACTGGGGAGAGATGGTTCAAGGCCATGACCCTAAATGTTGCCTTTTCAAGGGAGTTCCTCAAACCATAATACTAAGAAGACAATTTGTCAAAGGGTGTGCCCAAAAACCATATGTTGGAGGGTTTTGATAATATGTTGAAGGTAATTCAAATATACTTTACATGTGAAGGGATATTTAACATGATCTATCAATACCATATAAGGCTACTGCTACACTTCACAGAGAAAGATGCTATGAATCTTCCTTTTTACTTGTTTAGAAGTATTGGAAAAATGTCTAACAGGGTCCAGGATAAATCTAAGGTAGTTGATACAAGTGTTTTCCATTCATGATTGATAAATATGCTGGAGATGGAGGAATTAAGAAAGAAAAACATTTAATGGGAATAATTCATTACTTCTTCACACTTTTAGCTGAATATTTCTCCTACCCCACAATCTAAGGTACAAATCCCTCTTCAGACTGACAAGACTATACATTTGGGGATGAAAAAGAAAAGGAAGAGAATTAGAACTATTAAATATGATAAAGAAACAAAGGAACATGAATAAGAAGGATGACCTTTTCAGTCTCAACAAAGAAAGGTTTCATCGTTTCTAGCTCCCAGTCCAGTAGAGACTCCTTCAACTAGAACCACATGTTTGAGAGGAAGAAAGTTGTTGTTCTCTTCACCACTTGTTGTAGACAAGGTCAGGGCTAGGAGACCTTTTACTAGAGAATAAACAAAATAGGAAAGCATTGTGAAGGAATATACAGTGGGAGCTCCAATTCAAAGAAAGGGTAAAAGTGTACCTATTAAGGAGCACATTGAGATTATATACATAACTACCCCTCCAGAAAATCCTACCTTTAAGAGGATCAATAGACAACTTAAAGAGGAAATGAATGAAATTGATAAACCAAAAATGGATGAGTTGGTTGAAAGGAAGAATCTTAATGGACTCATGGAAATGTATCGTGAAAATATTGACAAGGAAACTTTTATAGCTAAAAGGTTTCAGCCTCTCCACAGGCAGCTTAGAAACTTATACAGATAGAACATAGCCTACCAGGGTCAAATTAGAAGGCTAAAGATGGAGCTGCAACCTTTTAGAGAGGATATTTCCAAGAAGAATATGGATATTTTAGCTAAATATTCTACCAGGAGGAACTCCAGAGTCAAAAAATGAAGAAGATGAATAGCTTGACTCATATCTATTTTTTGACAGTTTCCTATTTTTGTATTTTGCAATTTTGAGGACAGTCATGTTTGATAAGTCATGTTAAGTTGAGGATATGATAATATTATTAGTATTATATCATGAAAATATGTTATTATAGCATTTGGTAGAACTGGGAATAATTTTGGAGTGTTTTGATGCATTTTCAAACGAAAAGAGCAGCTACAGGAAAGTTTGCAGCACTTGACACAACGAACTAACTGATACATGTTGGCCTTGCGAACTGTGCTACAAACTCTTGTTTAGGAGGTTTTAAAGGAATCATCAGTTTCCATTTGGGTATATGAGTATATGAAAATTGTTGTAAGTTCATTTGAAATTTGGATGGACACCTGGAAAAATGATATGCGCTCAAAGGAAACTTCATCAAGCATATTAAAGATGTTAAGGAGGTTACCATCATTAGCCTATTTTTTAGCAGTTTGTTATTTTTGTTGAATAATTGTAGTTACTCCACCTTCAGGTCTGGTAATCCCATGCAAGAGGGGGAATTTGAATTTTAAAGCTGTCATTGACAGCCTAGGCTATAAGATTGGCATTGGAAATCATTGAAGGGTTCAAAGGATTATTATGAGACTCATATTTTGAGATTGTGGATGTAACATAGCCTCTCTAGATTTTGTGTATCAAACCTGAGACTTTTTGACGAATAGAAATCAATTTCTTTCCTATCATATTATTTCTCTCTTAATTTGATTCTACTGTTTGTTGAATGCTTCAATTGATCTATTGTATCTGTATTGCAATAAAGGTTTTGTTGTGATGTTGTTATAATTTTATCAGAGCTTATCTTTTGATTAAAATAGGTTCTTGTGTTAAAAGATTTTCTTCATATGTCTGCTAGTATTGCCCGATGTGAGTAGTAGACATATTTCACTTTACTCACTAAAGTCTTCCATCTATACATATTACTCTTTGAACCCTGATCTAAGTTAGCTAAGACCTCACTTGCTGATGCATTTTATCTAGAACTTTCTGTGATTTACACTGTTTTGACTGAGTTTTGATCAATTTGACATCTTATTATAAAAATTACCTTAAAACCTTTTGATGGGTGCTGAGCTTATACTTTAGCAGTCAAAGTGTGACTTTCAGTGCTAACATTCTTGGTGCTATTGCTGGGGATGAAGTTGAATATTTTCCCTGGGAAGAACGAAAAAGATTAGCTTTAGTATTTGATGGTGAACAAAGGATCCTGACATAGTATTGACTGCACTTTTCACCTGGCACATCCATGAAATAAAAATCCAGTGGAAACTCCTCAATTTCAGATTGTCAAAGGAATTTGATGCTATTTTGGCTTGGAGGTTTTCATCTCTTATCTTTTCTTTCGTTTATGGTTTCCCACATCCAATACCTCATATGTCAGTGTTGGGTTTTAGTATTCCTTCTCTACCATCTGATTTATTGAACCATGGTTCATGTCTTTCAGGTTTCCAACAAAGCCTCTAAAACTATCGGCCCTCCTGGTAAACCAGAAGGCAACGTAGCACACAGAATGCACCGTGCAGTCTCACCCAAGATAGCTTTCATGGGTGGTTGTAAGACTCATGCATTTACAACTTAGGATTGAGTGTGGGATATGGGATTTGTATTCTGAACCATTTGTTATAACTTGTGATTGCAACCTACTATAATTCATGACTATGCAATAACCTTCATAGCTTATTCCCTCAATATCACAACAACATTTAAACAAGAAATGTAATAACTCATTCATTCATTAAGCACAACAAATAACTACTAAAAAGATGATAAATATATGCATGAATTCATCACATTACATAGATGTTACCATGGTTCACCCCCTCCTGGGCTACGTCCACACAGATTTGGCTCTTGGCTCTTTTATTATGGTAGTTCTGCGTATCCAGCACTGCGCACTTACAATTCTCCTCAAATGGGTAAGATCTATATGAGGTGAAATAGATCACACCAGGATCCTCAGACTATGATCTAATCCTCAAGATATACCTTCCATCGTCTCCTCTAGCTCAACATCTTATACAAAAATGGGTCATGAAACATTACATAACACATCAACTTCTACATATATCTGATGGAACATTAGTCTGAACAATGCAAAAAACCCAACCCCCTATGATATGTATGTATCTTTATTTATACATTTTAGGATCTTCAACCATTTACAATACATTCCCAAAACCCTAACCCTACCCATGTTAAGGTCTTCCTCTCATGTGCATGTGTTGCTCCTCCTTCCAGCTATTGCTCTCCTTGTGTAAGATTTCTTGCATGCGTGCATGCCACATTTCCTTCCAACTGTCGCTTTACTTTCTTCACGCTTTCTTTCCCCACGGTCATCCTTCTTTCTACTTTGGTATGCTGTAAAAAGGCCCCCAAAACTAACATGTGGCTCGTCTTGAGCCACCTAATTCTTCTAAGATTCCTATATATCCTTGGTGATCATCTGGAAATTTTCCTTGAGTGTTGTTTCTTGTGTCTGCGCTTGCACAATCTTCTCCTTGATTGTGTCCACTATCTGGAATGCCATTTCGTCACTAATAAATCCTACACATTATGCCTGGGCCTATGATATCTGTGTCTTAGCTTCCTTTGCCTATGCCAGGACTTCTTCTACCCATTCCTGTAGTGGTCCCATTTGAGCTTGACGCTCTTGTTTCTGGGTTTGTGGAGAGATTAGCTCTGCTTGAAATTTCTTAATCTCATGCGTCCCTTTGACATGTTCTAGGATTGGTATTGTCTTCTACTTCTGCTTGAGTTCTTGGATCACTGTGATGATCCTTTCCTCTTCCATGTCCCATTTGTGGACCTACTAATCCTCCTCCAACCTGGTCCAAAGTTGCGCTTCTTTATCAAACAAGTCAGTTGTTGTGCTAACTTGTTGCTCTATCTCCTGCAGTTGCGCTGTTGCTTCCTACTTCCTTTGCTCCTTCATTGCTGGTGGAGTGGTTGGTATGAGCTGTTCTCGGAGATTCTTGATATCCTTCTGATATTGATCAATTTCCTGTGCAATCTGATCAATCTTTTCTGCTGCTGTGATTTCCTCACTCTGCGTGGCATGTGGAATCTTCTCATAAGTTTCTGCCACTTTATGCTCCAATCTGTTTCAACGCTCCATTTCCTCCTCAGTCTCAGATTTATCCTTCTCGTAGACTATTTCCAGCGCGTCCCACTTCTTTGTTGCCTGCTTCAATTTGGTTAAGTCTTTGTGTGCGTGAGATTTTACCTCATGGTTGATGCTTACCTGCAACCTGTGTAATACTCCTGGTGGTATCCTTGTCATCACAAGTTGGATTTGGCTTAATTCTTTCAAGGGTGTCTTCCCCAAAATTTCATCCATGCACAACATGATGGGGTTGATATGAAATGTTATGTGTGGCTGCAATATCCCTTGTTCTTATTGTCGAGCTTCCTCTTTCACTCTTCTTTATGTTTGTGGTGCTGATGGATCTATGCCCCTACTGTTGCTTTCTATATGTACTTCCCCAAATTTCTTGAGGAACTTCCCCAATTCTGCCATCTCTTTTTGCAGTTTGTCCCTGTGGTGTGCTGCATGGTCGAAGTCCTTGGCTAGAAAATCCTGGACCATTCTGGTGATCATTTCCTTATCGTCCTCTGTAATCATATATTCTGGCGGTGCTAATTGTTCCTTTGACTTCTTTCGTGGGCCTCCTGCTTGCGTGGCTAGTCTCTTATTTCCCCCTGGTTCTTGTGTGTTGGGATTTGAGGTAGTCTCTTGCGCTCCCTCAACCTATTTCTGTTGTTCCTTGGTCGGCTATGTATTCTTCTTATTCCCCTTCTGGGTTCCTGTCTTCATTGGCCCTTTGTCCATTTGTGTCAACTTTCCTTGTCCCATTCTTGGTCTCTTGGGCACTTGGATTTCTGGAGGTTGCATTGCTCCATGCTCTGCCTCTTCCTCTGCTATTCTTTCTAAAACTTACCGGTTAATGGCCAGGATCCTCCATTCGTCAGGCCATTCATTGATGACCATATCAATGTCACCCTCTTTGATGTAGTAGCGCATATGTGGCCACTGTTTCTCCAGATCATTCTTTTCCTGTATCCACATTGTTTGTCGTGTGGCCTGGAATTTGGCAATGTCTGCATATCACATGACATTTTCTGGTGTAATTCTCCACATCTGGATGATGGCTTCCTACATGTCATGTAGGTATGATTCAAATATGATCTCATTCTCCCTCTTATGCCTATCATTCACCGTCGCCTTTAGTACCAAATACCTCTTTCCCTGGTTTGGTTTGGGTTTGGTACATAACGTTACATACCTTGGCTCTTTCCATCCCATGAAGTATATTAAGGTAATAAACCATGAGTAGTGGAACTTTGTGCCTAGGTCCTATGCATCCTTTCATTCCTCCATGAACAAGTTCAATAAATATGGCACCCATCTCATTGAGGTGCCTTCTGCACACTGGGCTGCAACTACAATGACTCCAGTTGGTACTTCCTCTTCGCGACATTTTCTTAGCAACTTGCAGGATAAGATTTTTGTGCCCAATTGTGTGGCTACGTTGTTAATCGTTTGATGATGATGCCTCTTTTCCCCTTGGAGGTGCCATACTTCTTATTCATTTCTTCTTCTAGCACTTTCTTCTTGGTTTTGTCATCCAAAAACAACGCGGGATCCATACCCGGAATTGGTAAACCTATTATTTGTACAATAAGATCAACAGTTATGGGGACGGGTTTGTCCAACCATATGTCCCCTCCATGTGTGACTGATAATAGCTTCTTGACGCATGTTGTTGCATTATGGCCTCTGCCAAAATGTGGTAGGTCCAACAGACCTAAAATTTCTATTTTCTCCAACCTAGTTTCCCACTGATACAGCTGATCAATCAGTTGTCCAAATAGATTTGTGCCCATAGTATGTAAAAAGACTCTCTTCACAAGTTTCAAAAACTTGGCTTTGTCTGCTACATCATGGTCTGAATATTTGAGCTTCCCAACATGACCCAATAGCTCTGGTCCTACATGTACCCCCTCTATTATGCACAGTAGAAAAATTTATGCTGTCGGTTTCTTGCGAGGTGAACTTGGTATGTTTATTTTGTCTTTCTACTGCTATGGTGGATGGATTGAAGTTCCAACGCTTCCAGTTTTTCCTCTGTATTCCATTCCGTCCAATCTGAGGCATCTTCATGCATCTCCCCGGCTAGGTGGTCTAAGATTGTAACATCCCCGTCCATCCATACTGGGCCATGCTATGCCAAAGAACTCTTACTATTCTCTCTGTGGAACATACTGTAACATACCCAACATCCAACTGAGCTATGCCACATAAAATTTTCGAACTGCATGCAATTAAAATATACACACACATAACTCTTGCAGAAGCATTATATATAAAACGTAGACATACCAATACATCTGTAAATACACAGATTCACACTGAAATAATAGTAAACATATACATGCATCATATACAGAAAATACCCACAAAAAAATAGATACAGTTATAACTACACATACGATAACCCATAAAAATAAGCACGTAAATAACAATGCAACATATAAATCTATCACACAATTGACACTTATCTTGGCAAGAATGTCACCAACTGCATGCAGACCTTCCACGAACCTCCCAGCCTTATACCACACTATTCATCACTCTCAACAGTGAGTCACCCCCGAGCTAGGAATAAACTCCACTCGGGTAAAGGGATTCCTAACCAGGCTAAAGGCTCATAGACAACAGGAATGACTCTGTCTCAAGTGCCAACTCAAACTAACAACCTAAAATCCCTCATTCCCCACATGCCTGTCCCACCCAAGAAGTGGGCCCCTTCTCTTCTCAACAGTCCTTCAGCTGCCCTACTTCCTTTCCGGGATTCAGCAACAGGTTGGAAAGGAAGTCTCAGAGAACTATAGCTGCAGTTTAGCACCTTCAGGAAATCAATTCACAAAAATTATCTCACCTAGAGAATTTCTCATGGGCCTGACAACCTGCCTCTTAAATATCCCATGGGCCTATGAACTTGCTTCTTCAGTCCATCTCCCAAGCTAACCAGATACACCAACAAAAAATGGATATGGATACAAGTTCAGTTACAATCATGAAGATACAAAAAATAGCTCAATGGGTGTGTGCATGCTCATGGATGATTGATTGGATGACTGAATGATGGAAGGAATGATGGAAAACATGGGAAAATGAACTAAGTCCCAACAATATGTATGCATGTCCCCAACTTGACACTTGTCATGTTGGGAGCTACTTTGGCCCCACTTGTCCCCAACTTTAGAGCTTAGGATAAAATAATTATCCATACTTTATTATTTAATAAATATTAATATAATATTCCTTTTTGGCTTAAGCTCCCTATCTTACCCCTTTTTCCTTAACTTTTAGGCCCCTCCCTTTCCCTAACTAGTGGAGTTTAGTCCCCCATATCTTTTATCGTGGTTGGTTTGCATGCAACGATGCATTTTATATTAATTATGAGACATATACAAAAATAGACACACTGGCCTTTAACATCTAGGCTCTCCAGCCTAAT
>ML829038.1:11096-22917 GCA_009831015.1 Picea engelmannii | reverse complement strand
CTCTATCTATTGGGTTATCCCAACTTATTGGTGTGTTTCACTTTCTGCCATAAAGTGCCTCAAATGGGCTCATTTTTAGAGATTCTTGGTACCCATTGTTATAGTCAAACTCTACCAAGTGTAGGTAGTCTTCCCATTTTGATGGTTTATCCATCACATACATCCTCAACATATCTTCAGTCACTTGATTCACTCTCTCTGTTTTTCCATCTTATTTTGGATGATAAGTTGTACTAAAATTCAAGTTTGTTCCAAATCCATTAAATAATCCATTCCAAAATTTTGAGGTAAATTTTGGGTCTCTTTCAGACACAATTGTCTTGGGTATGCCATGTAATCTAACAATTTCCTTCATATAAACATCAACAATGTTCGTTGCCTTGTGAGTGAGCTTAACTGGAATAAAATGGGCATCTTTAGTAAGCTTATCCACCACTACCATGATAGAATCATGTTGCTTGTTTGTTCTGGGCACTTTAGTGATGAAATCCATTGTTACAACTTCCCATTTCCACTCAGGAATGGGTAATGGTTGTAGCAAACCAGCTGGGTGTCTATGCTCAGCCTTTACTTTTTGACATTCCAAACATCTGACAATAAAATCAACAACCTCTTTCTTCATGCCTGGCCAATAATATTGGCTCTTGATAGTTGCAATAGTTTTTTTATATCTTGGGTTCCCAGCATAAGACACATTATGCATTTCTCTCAATATCATATTTTTAAATTCCTAAGAATTTGGTAAATAAATTCTTCCCCTGTACATGATAATTTCATCATTATCTAGCTTGTATTCTTCAATTTTCTGCTACAAAATACCTTGCTGTAATTTTGCCACTAATTCTTTGTATTGCAAATCTAATTTGGCAGCCTCCGTAATTATGTCTTTCAAATATGATTGGTACATGCTAATGGCTGTAGCATGCAATTCATGCACTCTTCTCCTAAGCACATCAACCACTTTGTTCTCTTTTCCCTTGATATTCTTTATATCAAAGTCATAGTCACTTATAAATTCTAACCATCTGGTTTGCCTAACATTTAGAGTTGGATGATCAAATAAATATTTCAGACCATTATGGTCTGTTCTTAGCTCAAACCTTTTCCCCATGAGGTAGTGTATCCATTTCCTCAAGGCATGCACTATGGATTCCAACTCCAAATCATGAGTGGCATATTGTCTTTCATGCTCTTTCAACTTCCTTGATTCATAACATATAACAAACCCATTTTGACTGAGGACTCCACCAAGTCCCTCTTTACATGCATTTGTGCATACAATGAAGTCTTCATTTGGGTCTAAAATCCTTAGTATTGGAGAACTTTTTAATAATTGTTTCAAGTGTTGAAAACTCCTTTCACAATCCAATGTCCATTGAAACTTCACATCCTTTCTTTGCAAGGAAGTGATTGGGTGTGCAATCTTTGAAAATCCTTCAATAAATCTCCTTTAGTAGCTTGCAAGGCCCATGAATGATCTGACCTCTGTCACATTATTTGGCGCTGACCATTCTCTAATGGATTCTATATTCTTAGGATCCACTTTTATCCCATCCTTTGAAATAATATGCCCCAAATAATGAATTTTATTCTGATAAAATGAGCACTTTCTCAATTTGGCATACAACTGATGCTCCCTTAATACTTTCAACACCATACTCAAATGATTTTCATGCTCTTCCTCTGACTTGGAATATATAATAATGTCATCCAAAAATACAATGACAAACTTGTCTAAATATTCTCAGAAAACACCATTCATTAAGCACATGAAAACAACTGGTGCATTTGACAACCCAAATGAAACCACTGTGAACTCATAATGACCATACCTTGTCTTGAAGGTAGTCTTTCTGATATATTCCTCCTTAATCCTTACCTGATGGTATCATGACCTGAGATCTATCTTTGAAAATATCTTTGGATCCTTCAATTGATCAAAAAGATCATCAATCCTTGGCAGAGAATACTTGTTCTTAACAGTCCTTTTATTCAATTGTTTGAAATCAATGGACAATCTTAATGTGCCATATTTCTTCCTAACAAACAAGACTGGGGCACCCCAAGGTGACACACTTGGGTGTATATACCCCTTCTTTATAGGCTCTTCAAGTTGCATTTACAACTCCTTCAGCTCTAGTGTACTCATTTTGTAAGGAGTCTTTGACACTGGAGCTGCTCCAGGCATTATATTTATAGAGAAATCAATATCGCCTTTTGGAGGTAGTCCTGGTACCTCCTTGAACACATCTTCAAAATCTTCCAGGATTGCATAATCTTCCAAATTTGGCACCTTATCTTTAGGTGTCTCTTCCATATGTGCTACAAATATTTGACAACCTTTTCTATAAACATTTCTTCATCTATAATGCTGAAATTTCGCTGATGGTTACTTCCCTGGGAATTCCATGCACTCTCCTTAGGCTCCCTTCCTCATCCAATCAAGTAAATGCCTTTTTATGAAAGTCTATGATAACATGATGTTGGTCCAACTAATCCATCCCAATTAGACAATCATAAGAACCTGAAGGCAAGATGTTCAAATCTGCTTTGGTTTTCAAGCCATTCATGTCCCTAAGACATGAATTAACCATCTCATTAAATTTTCTTTTGGCTCCTGTAGCTAGCTACATCAACCAATATTTTACATGCTTGCTTCTTGGAAAATGAAATTTCCACCATCTTAGGATCTATATAACTATGACTAGCTGCTGAATCAATTAAAATAGAAATGGTTTGGTTGTTGATCATACCTTCCACTTCAATCATATGTGACTGATACTCTTCTTGCTTGTTGTCTAGGGCTGCATAGATCCTTGGAAAATTTCTACCCATGTCTTCCACTGTTTCAACTTGTTGTACATTGTGAACAGTTCTCCCTTTTTCATCTCTGTGAGGACAATCTCTGTACATGTGATCTCCTTTACAACCCCAACATTGAATTAGTTTTTTCCTTGGCCTTGACCCCATGCTTCAATCATTTTGGGTTCTCTAGAATTTGGCTGTCCCTGAGTATTGATTTTGAAGAATGGTGGCTTAGTTCCCTTCTTCCTTTGATCCATATTGAATTTATTTTTGTCTTCCCAAGACTTTTGGAAAGTTGGCCTTGATTTTTTCTAATCATATAGGCATTTATCTCTCCTTATGGTCTCCTCCAATGTATTTGGATCATCATATTGTATTTTGTCATAGATGAATGATGGAAATCCACTCAATACCTTTGAATCTTAACTGTCTCATCTTTGATGAAAGAGACATACTTCAATAGTTCTAAAAATCTTCTCTCATATTCATAAATGGTCATACTCCCCAACTTGATTTCAAAGAACTCTTTCATTTTCTTGTCATAGTATCTCTTAGTCAAGTATTTCTTCTCAAAATATATAATATACCAAATATAAAAAGTATGCAGAACAGAAATAAAATGCTAGAAATGGCAGAATAACAGTAATATAACCAACATAATCTCCACAATAACACATAAATGATATAATAACAACAACAGAAATAACACTTTGATTCAGAAAGAAATGTTCACGGGCCTCTTCGAGGGGGAAACCTCCAGTCGAGCAACGCTCTGTTACAATAATATCCAAGCTAGGGTTTTCATACCCTCGATCCTTATTTATACTAAATATGTCTATCAAGAGAAGCATCTAGAGGAAGATCCTTCTAGAAGTGGAAGCTTCTATTAGGTCTTATTACATCCACCTTATTCTATTTTATTGAAAGGCCTTATTAATATTGACCTTTATTACATCCGAACATATTGCTCTACCTATGTGCGGGTTAGGACCCTAACATGTTTTCCCCCTTAAAAACAACCTTTTCCTCAAGGCTTGAGATGTGGAAACTACTGCAGAATGGTAGTTGGTTCCCAAGTGGCATATGCTAGAGTTGTATCTTTCCACTGGACTAGCACTTCCTTGATGGTTCTCTGATGTAGGTGATGCTCACACTGGTTCAAAACTGCTTCTGGATATAGCCAAATGGGCCCTTCTTCAGCTAACTTGGGAAGGTTGGTTTGAATTTGGAACCTAGTTCCAATCGCCTTCTTTAAGCATGAAACATGAAAAATAGGATGTAGCTTTGAATGACTGGGCAGAGCTAACTGATAGACAACTTGTCCCACATGCTTGAGAACTATATAAGGACCATAAAATTTGGGCGCTAGCTTCTGACAATGCTTGGCCTTGAGGGAAGTTTGCTTGTATGGTTGCAGTCGCAGAAACACCCGATCCCCTTTTGCAAATTGACGTTCAGAGTGACCTTGATCTGCTTGTTGCTTCATGTGATTATGTGCCATGGCCAAGTTATCTTTGAGGGTATGGAGAATATCCTCTCGAACTGTAAGTGTTTGGTCAACCGCCTAGACCTTTGAGGTACCCTGTAAGTATGAGAGAACTGAAGGTGGCTTCTGTAAATATACTGCTTCAAAAGGAGTCATGCGTGTAGCTATATGGTAGGAAGTGTTGTACCACCATTCATCTAGGGGTAACCATTGAGCCCACTGATTTTTCTTTTCAGAGGAAAAACACCTCAGATATGTTTCCAAACATTTGTTGATAACTTCCATTTGACCATCAGTCTGGGGATGATAAGTTGTGTTGATATGCAATTGGGTGCCCTGTAGCTTAAATAATTCTTTCCAAAAATTTCTTGTGAAAGTTGGGTCACGATCATAAACAATAGAGTGCGGCATGCCATGAAGCTTGAAGACCTAGTCCATGAAAATTTGAGTCACCATGGATGTAGTAAATGGGTGTTGAAGAGCACATAAATGAGCATACTTGGAAAGGTGATCCACAACCACCATTATTACTGATTTATTTCCTGATTTGGGTAAGTCGGTAATAAATTCCATAGAGATATCCTTCCAAATAGTAGGTGGAATCGGAAGCATTTGTAGTGTGCCCAGAGATTTGACTGTTTATCCCTTGTTTCATTGACACACATCACATTCAGTGACAAAATTATGGATGTCTTGTTTCATACCATCCTAGAAAAAAGAACGCTTGACCCTGTCATAGGTTTTTGTGAACCCGGAGTGCCTCGCTGTGGGTGTAGCATGAAGCTCAGAAAGTACTGTGGATTTAATCTTTGATTGTTTACTTAAATACAAATTGTCATTGTATTGAATCTCATCCTAGAGCCAAGAGTACCCTGGGGGAGTTGGAGCATTGGTTTGAAATTGCTGGATCAAATGTGAACTTTTGGGATCTTGTATCCATTCCTGGCGAACAACTTGGAGCCAATATGGTACAATGAAGGAAAGAGAAAAAAGGGATCCTTCTTCTTCATATTTTTGGGACAGTGCATCCACCACCACATTGTCTTTGCCTTTATTGTAAATGATCTCATAATCATATCCAAATAGCTTAGTCACCCATTTTTGTTTCTTCGGGGAGGAAATGCGTTGTTCCAGAAAGTACTTGAGGCTTTGATGGTCTGTCTTAATTTGGAAACGTTTCCCCAAGAGATAAGGGTGCCATAGATCAACGACATGCATAATAAACAACATTTCCTTTTCATATATGGGTTTGCCCAGATTCCTTTCAGATAGTTTCTTATTGGTGAAGGCCAAAGGTCGACCCTCTTGCATAAGGACATCACCGATTCCTTTCCCTGAGGCATCACATTCCAACACAAAGGTCTTTTTGAAATTAGGAAGGGCCAGAACTAGAGTGGTGCACATGACCATATTCAAGGTTTGAAAAGCTTGAGCAGCGGCTGGAGTCCAAGTGAAAGATTTCTTTTTTAGGAGAGCAGTGAGAGGGGCTGCAATCTTTCCATAATTCTTAACAAACTTGCGATAATACCCTGTTAAGCCCAGAAATCCACACAAGATTTTGAGAGTCTTTGGGTGCGAACAGTCTTGCATAGCTTCAATATTTTTCAAATCCACCCTGACTCCATCCTTTCCAACCATATGACCCAAGAATTCTACTTCTGAGGCACCAAAAGCACATTTAGACTGTTTTAGGAAAAGTTGGTGCTGAGAGAGTAGATGGAGAACTCGATCCACATGAGTAAGATGGTTTGTCCAAGTTTTTCTATAGATGAGGATATCATCAAAGAAAACTAAGACAAAATGACGAAGAAAGGGATGGAAGACATGATTCATGAGGCTTTGGAAGGTGGGGGGGGCATTACACAAGCCAAAGGGCATGACCAAAAACTCATAGTGGCCCTCATGAGTTCGAAATGCCATATTGGGAATGTCTACCTCTTTCATATGTATCTGGTGATAGCCTGAGCGAATATCAAGTTTAGTAAAGAATTGGGCACCACTCAATTCATCTAGGAGGTCATCAATGACAGGAATGGGCAATTTGTCTTTAATGGTCAGTTTGTTGAGGGCACGAAAGTCAGGACACATTCTCCAAGAACCTTCTTTCATTAGGACCATGACTACAGGAGAAGAGTAAGGGCTTGTACTAGGGCGGATAACGCCTACATTAAGGAGTTCCTGGACCATTTTCTCAATTTCATTTTTTTGTGAAAAGGGGTGGCGATACAAACAGATATTGGAAGGAAGGATTCTGGGTACAAGGGGAATGGAATGATCATGAACACCACAGGAAGGAGGGAGTCCTTGGGGAGTGGAAAATACCATTTGATGTTTAGAAAGGAGGGCTTGGAGGTCTTGCAGCACCGGGGGTGTCTTTGTTGCTTGTATGGCATGGAGTTGGGAAATGACACCAGAATGACCTTTTTTGAGTAGCTTTTCCATGCGATGGGAACTAATGACCTTAGGTGAACTAGTAGTGATTCCTTGGAATTTATATTGGTGGCCTTCCTGGTCGAATTGCATGGTTAATTCCTTAAAATCCATGAGAATGGGACCCAAATTCCTTAGCTAGTTTGCACCCAACACAATGTCACAACCGCCCATGTCGATAACAGACATATGGGATTTTAGGTGGTATTCACTGATTTGGAGACAAACATTTTCAAAGTGCCCTCCACATTTCATTGAACCACCATTGGCAATCATGATTTGGAAATTGTTGACGGGATGGATGCAGCAATGAGTTTCTTGGGCAATGTGGAGATGAATAAAATTATGGGTGCTTCCACTATCAACCAGAATGATGACCTTCCGATGCTTGATGTAACCGATTAACTTGAGGGTTTGGGGAGTAGAGAAGCTAGTGAGAGCATTGAGGGAAATGACCGGTTCCACTTAGGGAGGGTCTGAGGGAGGGGTTATGTTAGTGATTTCAGGTGACTCAGACACAAGGGGAGTTTCAACATCCTCTTCTAAAATATCCTCAGAGATGGCCATAAAAATCGTTTGTTCCTTACACTTGTGGCCCAGGAAATATTTGTCATCACAATTATAACAAAGGCCTTTGAGTTGGCGTTCAACCATTTCAACCCTGGTCAATTTTTGGATCTTTAATGGGGCGGAGGGAGTAGTGGGATTTACAATTTTATGGCGAGTGATAAAGGAGGTTTTTCGGTTTTGAGAGGATACAACCTGTTGTGCTTCTTTATCTCTTTTAGTAGACTCCACCCAACTCGAGGGTCAAGCCATGAAGACATGGGCTCGAATCTCCTCCTTGAGGCCACTGATAAAAAACTCTCGAAAGAAAGCATCATTCATGCCCTCTGTTCGAAAATCCAATTGCTCAAAGGAAACTATAAAGTCTTCTATTGTTCCTGATTATTTCAACTTTGTCAAACGACCCAAATGGTTGGTGTCAGTGTCAAAGCATTCATAAAGCTCAGTCACAAATTGGGTCCAAGCAATATACCCTTGATGGGAATTTTTTCTCCATGGGCACCATTGCCAACGTTCTTGATCTATATGGAGAACACCATACTAGAGTTTGGCCAAGTCATTTGTAATTCCATATAAAGAGAAATAATGTTCCATTTGGGTTACCCAACCAGTGGGGTCCGAGACATCAAATTTGGTCACATCCACCCGCGAAAGGTGTAGGTCACGTTGAAAGTGGTGCTGAAAGGTATGGGAATGGGACGAATGTTCACCTTCAGTCTTTGGAGGTGCGTCAGAGAAAGGGTCATCTGTAGGGATATTCAGTTTGGTGCAGAGTGATACAAAGAAAGATTCAAGCTAGGTGGTCAGTTCATGTTTGACTTCCTCCATTGAGGACTGCATGGTTGTATTTATGGTTGTATCGATGGAGGCAACATTGGAATTGAGTTGTTTTACTTCTTTTTGGGTCTCGAGGAGACTAGATTGCAAGGTGTTGAAGCGAGCTTCCAGGTCTTGGCTATGTGTATGGGCCATGAGGATGGGTGAACTGAAAAGGGGTGGGCGGGGTCAAAATTTTTGTCGAAAAATGATATGGATGAATGTTATAAGGGTGAAGAGATGAATCCAATGGAATAGGTCTCAAATAGTTTTTTTTTTACACCTGCGAAGTTATACTTCGGTTTGAAGAATATTGCAGTGATGAAATCCCCAAATTCTTAACCAGTAAGAAAAGTGTAGTGATTTTACAACCCAAACACAGTTGCGTTACAACAGATCTTGTCTATTTTAATTTGTTTATGTTTCTGTCCCCCAAGGGTTAGGTATTCAAGGGTTCTACAGACAAGGGTTTTCCCTATGCTATAGATCTTTGAGATACATGCGGGGTCCAACAATAGTACTCGGCCCAATATCTTAGGGCAGTAACTAAGGAGGATAAACCATACCCTTAGCCGTACTACCCGACTACCCAAGTACTAGAGAGTATCTTCCTGAGTGTTGTTCTTGGTGGCATTATAGCAGTCAGGTGACCGATCAATTTATCTAAAGAGGGCTTTAGGAAATCTAGTCTGATCTGTACACAGGTGTTGTCTGATGCACTACCACTCGAAGGGGTACCAACATGGGTTAAAAGAGTGGCCAACATATGTGCGCTTAAGAACCACTTGTATTTCCTGCATGTATGAATCCCTCAACCATGGGTTTATGCACATAATGACAGATCTATGTGGCTTAAAGACGTCAGAATATGTCTCTACCCTGGAAAACATTTTCCACAATTCCTGCCAAGGAAAGTGCTCTGATACCACTTATAATATACCAGATATAAAAAGTATGAAGAACAAAAAAATGCTAGAAATGGAAGAATAACAGTAATATAACCAACATAATCTCCACAATAACACATAAATGATATAAGAACAACAACATAAATAGCACTTTGATTCAGAAAGCAATGTTCATGGGCCTCTTCAAGGGGGCAACCTCCAGTCGAGCAATGCTCTGTTACAATAATCTCCAAGCTAGGGTTTTCACACCCTGGACCCTTATTTATACTAAATATGTCTATCAAGAGAAGCATCTAGAGGAATATCCTTCTAGAAGTGAAAGATTCTATTAGGTCTTCTTACATCCGCCTTATTCTATTTTATTGAAAGGTCTTATTAATATTGACCTTTATTACATTTGAATATATTTCTCTACCTATGTGCGGGTTAGGACCCTAACAAAATACTTCTTAAATTCTCTCCAAGTAACACTTTTCTCCTTAATGTGTTTCACCTGTACAAACCGATCCCACCACATGGATGCCTTTCCCTTGAATTTATAGATGGAAATTTTACCTTATGTATGAGAAGAATAATTATGCAATTGAAAATAATTTCTCATGCCTAGAAACCATGTCTCTGCATCTTCATCCTTCTTTTTCTCACCATCAAATGTAGGAGGTTTGATTTTGTTCATTTCTCCTCGTAACTCATCCACCCAAAACCTCTTATGACTTCTGACAGGGGATGGACTCGAGCTAATGTGTGATCTCTTATTGGAATGCATCGGGGAGTGGTGGTGATGTCTTCTAACACTTCTTTCTCTTGTATTCTCATAAGGAGGCCTGTGACTTCCAGATTTTCTTGAGCCACTCTCCTTATCCAACTTCTTTTCTATTCGGTTCAAGCTCTACAATAACTTCATGTTGAAGTCATCCTGGTTCTCCTTGGCTTTCATAAGCCTTTCATTATTATCTTTATGGCTTTGGAGATCCTTCCATAAATTTTTAATGATCTCTTCCATATTCATGTTTTCATCTCTTCCTTCTCCATGTCCATTGGAGTTTGTTCCTTCAATGCCCAAATGGACATCCATCCCTCTGATCTCATCCTCCCGACTGTAAGTCCCCTATGCCTCTTTCATTCCTCTAGAATCTATTTTGATCTTGATATGATATATTTGTTGTTAACTCTTCAAAATGTGTATCCAACAAAACTTTGTTAGGATAATTGTTTCAACAATTTCATGAAAATATGAACCATTCTGGTTCAATAATATATATCATAATTCTTTCTTCTGATTTCCTGGAAATTTGAATGCCTAGATAAAAAATTTGGGTGGATATTTAGATTCCCCTATCCAAGACCTTTCCAATGCCTTCTCCCATGCTCAATTCCAAGTTTTTGTGTTGCTAAAAACACTCTTAAGGGCCTCAAATACGCACTGCAAAAAGATGACATTCAAATGATATAAAACGTCACAGAAAATCATTGATTTTTTGTTGTTGTTCTCCCTCTGAACGACTTCGCAGGAACAAATTTCGACCTGTAAACCCATATTTACCATGCTCAACAACAACATAAGGTAAATCATGATTAATGCACTTTAAAACCACTGTGTATAACTTCTTTGTTGTGCCAATATCTTGCATGCACTACTTTTGTGTCGTGCGCCAATAACTTGCACGCACTACTTTTGTGTCGTGCGCCAATATCCACTGCGCGCAGTTTCAATTCTTGCACTACTACCTATTGTGCGTATTTTTCTATCATGCACAAACATTTCGCGTGCATTATACTTTATGCGTTGCACCATGATAGAGTCTAGTACGTCTCCACCACGCACCAAAACTTTGTGTGCACCACTAACTAAAATGTCACGCGACAACATATATCCACATTGTGCATGCACCAGCAAAACTCCTCTTCGCTCTTCCAACACTGCGCACACCACACATGTCATTATTATGTGTGTGCACACCGCGCAATGCTAAATTTAGCGCGCGCTCCTACACACTAACATTTTTCCGCGCGACACCAAAATTTAGCATGCGCACCAGCATGCCAATATCTTGCTGCGCTATGTCAAATTTTACCTATCACAAGCTTTTCACTGTGCATCATGCATTTTTAGTGCACCCACCTGTGCACATTCATTTTTATGCGCATCAATTCCTCGTGAATTTTGCTGCAAAAATCGGGGCTTTTGGCTTCACTTTTTCCCCAATTTACCATCGACATTATGCAACCATGAAATTTGTTCAATTCCACTCGGATAACACCAGTTCAACCTATGCAACAAAAAATTGTTGTAAGTTGACATTTTTGGAACGAATTTATCCAAAATCAATTTGCGAATTGAGAATTTTAACCACTAAACTCGCTCTCTCTATCATGGCTTCACTGTAACTTCAAATTCGATCCATTCTAGATCCGAATTTTCTAGAAAAGATATTAAATCGAGAATATCTCATCACTTGGCCAAATTTCTCTATTTTCTTATGAATTTAACAACATAAATTGGGGCTTTTCCCCAATTCCACCTAGTTGCTATTACTCTTTACCATGGATGCTCTACAAACTGAAATTTGGCCACTTCTAAATAAATCCTTTGTGCAATTTCTCTTCAACGCAACTTCCTCGACCCATCTAGGCTGGGCCATGCTATGCCAGATAACTCTCACTGTTCTCTCTGTGGAACATACTGTAACATACCCAACATCCAACTGAGCTATGCCACATAAATTTTTCGAACTGCATGCAATTAAAATATACACACATAGAACTCTTGCAGAAGCATTATATATAAAACATAGACATACCAATACAT
>ML829037.1:90142-105703 GCA_009831015.1 Picea engelmannii | reverse complement strand
GACAGAGCTACTTTACTTAGGCCACATCATCAGTGCACAGGGGGTACAGGTGCACCAAGAGAAGATCAGGGCCATTCTGGATTGGCCGACGCCCAAGAACGTGACAGAATTGAGGAGCTTCTTCGGGCTGTGCAGCTATTACAAGCGGTTCGTCCGGGGTTTTTCTCAGCTTGGAGCACCGCTGACAGATCTTACCAAGCATGGGGCCTTCATATGGACCGATAAATCACAAGAAGCCTTTGATCACATGAAGGAAGTCATGGGCACTTGTCCAGTGTTGGCACTACCAGACTTCACCTTGCCACTTTTACTAGAGTGTGACGCATTCGGCGAAGGGATCAGTGCAGTTTTGATGCAGGGAGGACACCCCATTGTATTCGAGCGTCGGAAGCTTAGTCAACCTGAAAGGTTGTACTCATCTATGACAAGAAAATGTTGGCAATCATGCATGCCTTGACCAAGTTCAGACAATATTTGGTGGGCAGCAAATTCGTGGTCAAGACCGATCACAATAGTTTGAAGTATTTCCCTGAGCAGAAGGACCTCAGTGAGTGCCAACAGAAATGGGTGACAAAGGTACAGACATTTGACTTTGACATAGAGTATGTCAAGGGGAAGAAGAACATTGTGGTCGATGCACTATCGAGGAGACCTACGACATGTTCTTTGATGGAGATTTCAGCAAATTGGAAATCCCACTTGTTAGTGGAATATTCCAAGAACAAGTTCGCTTGTGAGGTGATGGATGGGCAAATACAGGATGACCGGTATAGGGTCATTGACGATGATGCTATCCTTCCACTATGTGACTTGCCAGCAGAACAAGTCAGAGCATGCTCTTCCAGCAGGGCTACTTCAGCCACTCCCCATTCCAGAGCAGAAATGGGAGAGTATATCTATGGACTTCATCACAGGTCTACCCAAGGTCCAGTGTAAGGACTGTATCTATGTAGTGGTCGACAGATTGACCAAGTTTTCTCACTTCTACACCATACCGACATAGTACAACGCAGTTCAGGTAGCCGAGTTTTTCTTCAAGGAGGTCTTCAGACTTCATGGGTTGCCGAAGAACATCGTCAGTGACAGGGACAATCGGTTCATAGGGACATTTTGGAGAGAGTTGTTTTGGTTGGTGGGGATAGAGTTGACACCTAGCACCAGCTATCACCCTCAAACAGATGGGTATACCAAGATTGTCAACAAGTGGGTTGAAGGGTATTTGAGGAACTATGTAGGAGGACAATAGAGAAATTGGGTAAAGTGGTTACATTTAGGAGAACATTGCTACAACACCACCTTCCACATGTCCATTGGTATGACACCCTTCCGAGCATTGTACAGATATGATGCTCCCACTTTGGTCGACTTGGTCTTCGGGGAGAGCAGAGCTCCCAAGGCCAAGGATTGGATCATAGAGAGTCAGGAGATTCTCAAGTTGTTGAAAGAGAACCTACAGACGGCGCAAAACCGACAGAAGATAAGTGCAGACGGGCACAGGATAGAATGCAGCTTTGAGGTTGGAGATTTGGTTTTCTTGAGACTCCAACCCTACAGACAGTCATCTCTGAAAAAGAGTGGGGCCGAGAAGCTCAAGCCCAGATTTTATGGTCCTTACAAGATCATGCGCCGAGTAGGAAAGGTTGCTTACGAGCTAGAGCTTCCAGAGGGGAGAAAGATTCATAACGTGTTCCACGTGTCTTGCCTCAAAAAGGCAGTGGGACAATTCATTAGCACATCAGAGAAGCTTCCCCCGTTGGATGAGGAGAGACAGTTGGAGTTAGTTCTAGAGGAGGTTTTGGAGTTCCAGGAGCGGAAATTGAGGAGCAGGGTCATCAGAGAGTGTTTGATCAGATGGAGAGGGCTTCCAATAGAGGACGCTACTTGGGAGAGCGAGCAGGTGTTGCAGCACCCTAGACTGGTATTGCTTGAGGACAAGCAATTTTAGGAAGGGAGGACTGTAATGTCCCTTTCCAAATAGGAGCTCCAGAGAGGGGCTTAATGGTCTAAACTGCCCCGTTAGACTATAGCCAGGGCCAAAGAGGGGTAAACAGGGTTACTAGAGGTCACTCCAGTCACCGGTGTTATATTCGGAAAGTGACATTGAGCTAAAAAGGGTTAAAAGCGCTTTTAAGTCATTATGAGCTAAAAATAGAAGTCAACATTGAATTAGGGTTTCAACAGTGATTTAGGGTTTTGGAAGTCAACAGTGAATTAGGGTTTTAGCATGATTTAGGGTTTTGGAAACCTATAAAGGAAGGGTCAGCGACCTAATTCATCGTTATGCAGATTATGACTTGTCATTGAAGAGAAGAGGTGCATCTCAAGAGAGATAGTTCAGTGTATTCCAGGAGGAAGACACCAGTTGGCTGATTTCGGTGTTGAAAGACACACCCTAGTCACCAGGAAGATCATCGAGGTCTTCCATCATTCTTCATTGATTCCGCAGTGCTCCCATATTCCGGGTATTATCTTTTAGTTGCTTATTTGTATTCCGGCTAAGATCCTTTGTCTGTTGATCTAGTCGAGTATTGTCAGTTTATTCAGCCGCATTCGGCCATTTTGTAATCCACAGAGATATCATAATACAAACTTTGCAGTCCTTTGTCGCATTTATTATTTGTATGATCATTTATATGCTGTAAACCTTTGATCCTACACACACAAGCAACGTTTCCTAGACTAGCCAAGTCAGGAACATTACAAACTTGGTGAGGTAGGTGACCATTGACTCTCCCTTGGCCATCTTCGTGCTCATCAGCTTCTCTCTGAGCAGCATCTTCCTATTCTAGTTATCAGACTGATACAACTTTACCAGGGCATCCCACATTTCCTTGGCTGCCTTCTTGCCAGATAGATGTGGGATAATGTGGTCTTTAACCCCATCCACAATTATCCTGCTCGTCTTTACATCCTTCTTGAGGTGGGCTGTTAGTTGTGTTGGATCAGCTCGAGGGACTTCTTTCCCTGTAGCAAATTCCAATAGCCCATTCTCCTCCGGCACCAAGCTTATACACTCCCTCCAAGGACAGAAGTTGTAGGCGCCCTCCAACATGTCTTCAAACCTTAGGCCTGCCATTTGAGTCAGTTCTTCTGGCTACCCCACTTTCTCTAGTTAATCGTCCCTCTTGTTGATTTACTCCTCCTGGTTTGCACAGCAAGAACTTTGGTTGTCCTGTACTCAAAGGCTGCACTCTGATAGCATGTTGAAATCCGATAACTCAACACAGAAATGTTTGCCAATAATTTCCTAAAACTCAGAAATTAAACTTGTTGATTTAAATCTGATAAATTATGCAAAACACCTACAGCCAAGTTACACCATCAGAAATCACAGCGGAAACACACAGTAAACCAAGCATAAGATAAGACAACACCAGATGTTACCCTGGAAACCCCAGTGTGGGGAAAACCAACTAAGAGGGGGCTTTATTTTGGATCTTGAAAGAAGATTACAACAGCATACAAAATGAAATTTCTTACTGAAATTCTCCAGCAGATTACACTTCCTTCCCTCAGCAAATTCACCCAGTAGATGGTTGTACGACCGAGCTAGATTTTGGATTGTACAGACCAACCTGTACAGTCTGTCCAAAATCTGCCTGTTGTTGCTGGTTGAATTTGGCCCTGATTCGACCTCTTTTCCTCTCCCTCAGATGCCCATAAATTAGCCTGCTAGAAGCTGTTGTAGCTGACCTAAGTTCAGCCTCCCTTTGTTTCACAGTATGGCCTGACTTTGGCCTCTGCTGGCTGCCAAAACTTGACCCAAAACTCGTCGTTCTTTGTTGTTGTTAATCCTCCTCTTCTCTCCCAGCGAAGCACCCCTCTCTCTCTCACTTGGAGAATGCATGTCCAACTCCACCCTTAGCCCCTATTTTATCTTACCTTCAGCCCCCATTTACCGTGAGATGTGTGCCCAGCGTTGGGGCTCAATGGCTAAGATTGGGGCTGCTGGACCCCACTCTCCACTAAGTGGTGCACACCCCTTTGGACAGGGTCCCACACTCCACTAGCAGCCTCCTACATGAGATGCACCCTCTCTCCTTGGGCCCCACATTCCACTCAAGGTAAAATTTTGCTACAAGCATAAGTTAGACTTAGGCTAAGATAAAAGAAGTTGATCTGGGTGAATTTAAGTGTCCATCAGCTAGCCTAGGACACATAGGCATAGCTGAGACACCAACCGAGCTACAAAATCTAACATGATCTTTTAATATTATTACTACCTTATTTTCGTTATTATACTTTTATTATCTTATCAAAGCTACGGCTTTTTATTATATATTATTTTATTATTCATCCTCCTAGCTTTCCTCTTCGCTTCTCCTCAATAGTCATCTATTAATCTTTCCATTTAAAACTAAACCTCAGCACTCTTTTCTAACATATCAACTTCATTTGTCCCTAATGATGGGTGGAGTGTCCACTCGAAATGTTGGACGTTTCAAAACTACTTACACAGTTTTTACCCAGAAAGTTCAAGCATTATTTCACACTGTGAATGCATGTATATGCTAGCATGCTACCAAGAGAATCAAGAAGACTCTGGTGTTATTCACTGTCAGTACAATGAGCTCAGCTATGCCCAAAATTTCGAATATTAAAGCGATTTCCACTATATCCCTATCTAACTTCCATTCTCTCCAGATATTGTGAATGCACTAGATCCGTGTTCGCAGTCAATGATCTAATTTCTGTTTGCATTGAAATTATCTACGTGCAGGTTCTTCATGGAGGCAAATGACTATGTTTCCCTTTTCTTCTAAACAATGGTAAGATGATGTGTGAGCCACCATTAGGAGATAGTCGAGCAACCTTTTCAGAGGGTTTGTACAAGCCGAGGACGAGGTTTTGTCATATTTCAATTTAGATGTGAAGATTGATGTATTTCAGCCCGTTATTGAACAAAATTGGCCGAAGTTTGGAATCACCGAGTTTATGAACCAAGTGCTAAGGTTGGGCCCATAGATGAGAGCGCACACATATCACAGTTGGGAGAAGGACAAGTGCATTGGACTCCGAAGTGCACTCATTTGATGTAAGGACTAGACCACCTTTGTGCTCACCTCGTTGGAGAAGGTTACAAAGTAGAAGCCAATAACTTTGGGGATGTTTAAATCACCTCAACAACCACATGCAAGACTCTTTTTAGTGTTTTCAAGCAAATTCAAGCCGAAGAGAATTTCAGCCCATTCACTTTAGAAAATTGGGCAAAGCAGGTCACATACAAAAGTTGGTGCTTTGAACTCAGTTCATTCGATTTTAACAAGTCGAAGGTTTAATTGTGGATGGTGAATTCCCTAGACATGTCACTAGACGACAGTCGTGCCAAAATGTCTTGTGGCAGCATGACATGTTTGAGGGTAGCATGGCAACTATAGGCATACCTATAGGACTAGAGACTGGCACCAAATTGTAAGTTTCAAATTTGGATTATATGATTCAAGACAGAAAGGAGCTTTCTTTAGAAGTTGAGGATCCCAAGGGTTGGTCAATCAACTGGTACAGCAAAGGTTTAAACTTGCCCTTCTCTGCTCGTGTTACTGGAACATTAGCTAAAAGAGGAATGAGGACAATTGTGATGACATGTAGGTCTTGTCAAAATCTTTTAATCAACTGGGCGTTTGCTAAAGAAATAGCATTTTAAGGAGGCCCGCACTTTGAAAACAAAGAGGGATGCAGTGGAAGACAGACAGTTATTCAATAGTCCAGGATGCTAGTGGATCAAAGAAACTATACTTCAATGGGGTTATGAGACATGCATGTGGGGATTGTTGTCCAATAGTTCAGGGGAGATCTGGGATCTAGAAGTTTCGCGTCATGCCTTTACAAGGGAGACATTTCAAGTGCTAATGATGTCCAATGATGTTGGGAAACTTGGATCACAGCTAGGAGACTATACCTTTCAGTGGAATAGGGAGCAGCTTGAAGGAGTCTTACTGGTCCAAGTATTGTTTTCAAAGACGAAGCCTCTTAAGAATGTCTAGATCTATTTTCAGTTGTGTCGATATGTATTTGCTTTCAGTGAGTTTTGTTTTCACGAGAGTAAGACTTAAGAGGGGGTGTTAGATTATAAGGCTTACTTATGTAATAATATCAAGTTGTTAAGCATTGAGTTATTGTTGGATGATGGTTGAGATAATCACTCAACCACCTCTTCTCGAATAAGTAGTTAGATCTAATAACCATTTTCAATCTCTATAAAAGAGGCAAACGCTATTGTAATAATGAACCGAGTTAATATTGAATATCTTGTTTGAGTTCCTCTCATTGTTTATTCTTCATTACATTCTACATCCCATTCAACGAGATCTTATTCTGATATTTATATGTTGTTCTGAAGGTGTTTCTCCTTCAGTATGGTTTGCTTCAGCAGATCCATACARTCATRATGACAAGGGAGGGGGYRCAACAGTGAGGACAATGTTGTGGCATAACATGATGAGCAGGTTCTGCGGTAGCATGTTATCTGAAATCTTCCAGGATCCGTATATGGAGCAGAGTGTTGCCTGTGAGAGAGAATAGTCCTRTGTTACCGGATCCGTCAGGCCCGGGGGCTAGATCCRCGGATCCCTGGACCGGAGACGGATTAGGATCTGGAACCGCAGGGATCCGCCCAGGATCCATCAGTGACAAATCAGACGTCCACTATCCCTAATTTTCTTCTGTACGACCCACTAATTTCCACCCATGTAATATTTTGATGGTTCTTACATGGCCATCCCAATCAGAATAAGTTTTAGCCTSCAGGATGTATATATATATGATTTCAATGATATTTACACTAATATAACAACACAGTCTCGATCAGTCCCTAACTCTCTTATTAAGAGGTCAAGCGATATATTTGTTATTAGAGGTCTTGCCAAAAAAACAAAAACAGACCGCATACATTGGCTTTTTCCAGTTGTTGTCTAACAAAGCAGAATTGTAGTGAATCTATTCGAGATCAATCATTGCTTATTTCAAGCTTTGTCACGGAGCGGGAACTTGACCTTGAACGAATTCATGATGGTCGGAAGGTGTATGTCCGTAAGGTGTGAATATAGACCAGGAGGAGAGGAGCAACTTTCACTAAAGCAACTACGAGTGGAAAGAATAAAGATGTGATAGAGCACAATTACTTATATGTAGGGACCCTACCATATAAGTTATTAATAAAGTTATATATATAATTAAATTATACAAGTTATGTATTATATATTAATATTATAATTAAGTTGACCAGCCTTAGCCTTACCCCGGGTACTATCCTCGAAATGAGGGGAAGTACTTGGGGTTTTCCCTGGGCTTCGTAACCTAGAAAAAAAAAATTATTTATATGTGAATTTTATTTTTTTTAATTATAAAAATATATTTATATTGTTTGTACTTGTCGTTTCCCTGCCATATCCAGATCCTAGCTTTTCAAAAAACTGGCAGATCCGGATCTGGATCCGCATCCATATCCGAATCCTGGTAACTTAGGAATAGTCGAAAAGTTTTAGTGGGTGTGATGCCCAGGAATCTTAAATGATTGAAGCAATCCGAACCTCTAAAAGATTGGTGGGTGAGATGCCCAAGATACTCCAATGATTGGAGTGATTTGTACAAAGTATGTTATCTGAAATCTTCAAGGATCTGTGTATGGAATGGGCTGTTGCATATGAGAGTTGTTAGAGGATTTAGTAGGTGTGATGCCCTAGATTCAATGATTGAAGTTAATCCATGCCTGTGATAGGCCCTAAAACCTGTGAGAGGTCAGCGGGTGTGATGCCCTAGATTCAATGATTGAAGTTGATACATGCATGTGATAGGCCCTAAAACCTGTGAGAGGTTAGCAGGTGTGATGCCTGGGGGAAACTACAGTGATTGGAATGTTGTTCATTGAACCTATGATAGGTTTGGAACCTGTGAGAGGTTGCTTGCTCCAGTGATTGGAGTGAATTTGTTGCCTGAGATAGGGACATTTAACCTGTGATAGGTCATTGATTTTTTTTTACTGATTGCACTGATTTCCAAGATTTGTGGAGGCACATGCAAAGCAAGTATGGTGGGATGCCATGATGGAAGAGTATCCTTCCAGCTTTGAAGAGATTTCTGAGCAGGTATGGTGAGATACCATGATGGAGGAGTATCCTTCCAGCTTTGAAGAGATTTCAAAGCAGGTATGGCAAGATACCATGATGGAGGAGTATTCTGCCAGCTTCAAGGAGGCACATGCAGAGCCGGTATGGCAAATGCTATGATGGAGGAGCATCTTTCCAGTGTTGAGGTAGCTCATGCAGAGCATGTATGGCAAGATGCCATTTGGGGGATTGATCCAGAACACACTAAGGAATCAGTAATTGATAACAAGCATGTAGTTGATGTTAGCATTGAATAGTCTAAGTCCAGAATTGGTGGCATAGGATTTTCTCAGAAAGAGGGAGATAGCCTCATTGAGACTTGTGCTTCAGTTGCCAGAGATTTAAAGGTACATGGGCAAAATACCCATAATTGCAGATTGAAGATACTGGCCCACAAGGCTGACATGAAGGACTTTAGTCTGCTACATTATTTCCTTGTATAGAAGAGACTTCAGAGTACAGAAGGGAGCAGTGGTCCTAGTTTATATTCCTTCAAATTCATGGGTAGTCAACATTCTTTGAAGCGGCAAAGGGGAGGTTCGAGACGTTGTGATAGTATCTTGGTGTGTGTTGAGATTAGGGTACCTTGGAAAGTGGTCCCCTTGTGTTTGTGGGTCTCTAAACACAAAGGGGGAGACTATTACCCTTATATCTTTACTTTATGTTCTAATTCACAAGTGGGTGAATTAATAGACATAAAGCAAACTATGGAAACTTAAGTAAAGTGGGTTTCTAAGTGATATTTATGAGAAGTGATCTAACCCGTTGATTAGATTTAGCTAGATCTAATCTAAGCCATTGATCTTTTAGGGTTTTCCTAAGGAAGGCTAAAGGAGGCAAAAAGGTATGTATGAGACTCATTCTTCACTTGATCACTTGAGAGATTTGGGTGAGGAAAAGAGGACTGAAATAGAGGAAGAGATGAAACAAGGGTTTGAAGAGAGGAAGGGAGGAGACGCACTTGACAAAAGGGCATACTAACCCAAAACACAGTAAACTTCAGATCTGAATACTAGCTGAGAAAATACACATTTTATGTCATAAACACAAATAACAACATGCTCAGAACAGCTACACAAAAGACAACAACAAATTACCCTGGAAACCCCATTCCTCAAGGAAAACCAGCAAAGCAGGAGATCTCTTTTCTTATTACTCAAGATGGTTTACAAATACATTACAGTGTATCTATCTTCAACTATCTCCTGAAAATATAGGAAATCGGCCCTCCCTTCTCAAGACGTACGAACTCCTGAAATCGACTCTCTTGAACAGGCTGACTGATTCGTACTGTTGTACGGACACCTTTCAACTTTCTCTAGCTATCTCAACTTCCCTTGTGCGGCCCTCCTCTTGGCTGCTAGTTGTTCGTACGGCCTGTACGGATTTGCCTTGGGCTAAGTTGTTCGGCCCTCACTTGACCGAAACCTCCTACCTCTCGTCTCTTCTACTGCAGATCGGTACAACCCTACCTAGGCCGTACTTTATCTTTCCTTCCTTGGACAGATCTGCCTTGGAGTATCTTCTTGAAGTGGTGTGATCTCTGTCAAGCAAAGACTATGCTTCAAACCCTCGCCTCTACTTACTCAGATCTGCATTCTCTTGTTGATATTTTGCTTGTATGGACCCTCCTTGGCCCTTATAGACCCAAGTCAGCCTTCTTCCACTCAAATCGGCCCTACTCGATCTTCTCCCAGCTTGACTAAACCCAACTCGGCCCCAACTGGCTTGGATCGAGCCAACTCAGCCTTGATCTCACCTGAAGTATCCTTGCTCACTTAGCTAGCTCATTTCTCTCTGAAATAAATGAGAAATGAGGCCTTCTTAGTGTTTTATAACCCTAGCCTTTCTCTCATTCAATCCTGGCCCTTAGATCTTCTCCTCAAGATCTAGATCTAGCGGTGGGGACTTAATCAGGTATTCAGACAACTTAAGTCACATCCAATGGTTGTGAGTTAATCTCATGTTGACTTAAGTGATCCCCACCAATATTAAGTTGTCTAGACATCATGGGGGCCCCTTCCACACTACTAGACACGCCTAGGGTGGAAGTACCTACCCAAGCTACAAACTCTAACAGTCCCTCTTAGCGAGGGAGGTACTACCACTAGAGATTCCTCCTCCATGGTCCACATCAATGTGAGTCTCTCCCTCTGAATCTGAGAGACCAAACCTCTTTAAGTCTGGATACTCCACCTGCTCTGCTCTGTAGCTATTGTTGAAGCTATATGTACTGAATTTGTCTGGGTATCCCCACTCCTCCAACTGGGCCCACTCCCACCAGGTAGCCCTGCTTAGGAGAGCCTCCTGCTCTCTCAGGTACGAACCAATTGTCCCATCTCTTCCATCCCTGAAGTGATAGATGGGATGTCCCCATACCCTGTATAGGCTATCCTCACCGATTCCTATCATAACTAGAGGTCCTGGCTCTTGACCTCTCAGGGAGCGGATGTACACTCCACAGCCAACAAAACTGACACCATAGCATTGATCCTCCAATGTTGAAATCGAGAGTACACTCACTCTCATACTCGGCACATATAGTACCCTCTGCACTTTGAGAGTCCTCCCTGACCCTATCTGCAATGACACTGTCCCAACTCCTCGGACTGCCACTAAACTATGACGCACTCCACATCTGACGAAGCCCAGATCTCGTGTTGTGAACTCCTGGAAGGCATGTCTTTCTCCTGTCATATGGCATGTGGCAGCACTGTCTAGGTACCATCCCTCCCTGAGTTTGTCCTTTGTGTCTAGGAACAAGGTGTACTCATCTCAAAATATCATCGAGAACTGACGAGTTGTGGCAGCCAACTGCTACTCCTCCTCCTGGTCCTGATCCTCTTCTTCCACTAAGGCAACTACCTCCTTCTTCTTGCCTTTTGCTCCCTTGCCCCTCTTGGCTTGAGAGCAATGGCTAGCATAGTGGCCAAACTTGCCACACACACAGCATTGGATGTGAGAAAGATCTTTCTTTGGCCTACCACTACCTGTGGTTCCTCCTCTCAAAGTTGGGCCCTTCTTGCCTTCCGCTCCCTTCTTGGAGGTGAGAGCAAGATTCTCCTCCTCTTCATCCTCATCCACATCCCTGCCTCTTCTAATCTCTTCTTGGCAACAGTCATCCCATAACCTATCCCATTTTGGCAGGTTCTCTCTGGCTACCACTCCTGCAATAAAAGGATCCCACTCCTTTGGGAAGCCTCTCAAGGTTGATCTAACCATCTGAGCTGGTGAGAACTTTACTCCTACTGCAAGAAGATCATCTAACAATTGCTTCACCTTGGTGAGGTAAGTTGCAACATCCTCCCCCTTTGTCATCTGTATGTGTTGAAGCCTTTCTTTGACAGCCATGATCTTGCTCTCATGCTTAGCTTCAAACAATCCCTTCAAATGTGACCACATCTCATGAGTTGTTGGCTTCTCACCAATGTTAGGTACCAGGTGATCCTTTACCCCATCTAGAAGTATCCTTTGTGCTCTAATCTCTAGGAGCATCATGTACTTCTTTATCTTTCTGGTCAATGGGGACTGTGGCAGCCTTCTCAGTAATACTCCATACTTTGCTTTCTTGGAGAGAATTTTTCATCCGATACTTCCATTGCACAGAGTTGGAAGCACCATCCAATCTGTCTTCATACCTGATATTTGTAGCCATCTTGCTACTCAACTTTAGCCTCTTCTAGAGACCCTTCTCAGCTCAACACCTCTTGAGCAATCCTGGGCCAACTACAACCTGCTCCCTCTTAGACTGGACAAATCCGCCCCCCTCACAAATCCGTCTTCTTCAGCTTGGAAGGGTCGTACACCCTACAGCACTTCCACAAGATCAAATCTTGACCACTATGATGAAAGATGCTTGATTAGGCTCACTTGGGATTCTTTGACAGCTAGGCCAACTTTCCCTTCCTTGTCCCTGGAGCACAATACTTCACAAAGTCTTTTGGAGCTGTTAGGGGCTCAGCTTCGGTACCATGTTTAACTTTTATGACATAAATATCTTAGATTAACCAGCAAAACACAATAAACTTCAGATTTGAATACTAGCTAAGAAAATACACATTTTATGTCATAAACACAAATAACAACATGCTCAGAACAGCTACACAAAAGACAACAACAAATTACCCTAGAAACCCCATTCCTCAGGGAAAACCAGCAAAGCAAGAGATCCAGGAAAAACATGCTGACTGATTTGTACTGTTGTACGGACACCTTTCGGCCTTCTCTAGTTGTCCCGACTTCCCCTGTGCGACCCTCTTCTCGGTTGCTTGTTGTCCGTACGAATCTGCACAGCCTGTATGGATTTACCTTGGGCTAAGTTGTTCGGCCTTCCCTTGACCGAAACCTCCTACCTCTCGTCTCCTCTGTTGCAGATTGATATGACCTTGCCTAGGCCATACTCTATCTTTCCTTCCTTGGGCAGATCTGCCTTGGAGTATCTTCTTGAAGTGGTGCGATCTCTCTCAAGCAAAGACTATGCTTCAA
This sequence comes from Picea engelmannii, assembly GCA_009831015.1. Lineage (NCBI taxonomy): Eukaryota > Viridiplantae > Streptophyta > Pinopsida > Pinales > Pinaceae > Picea > Picea engelmannii. Next base: position 93,113 of record ML829037.1, on the reverse strand, counting down.
ACCCTGGCCTCTACTTGCTCATATCAACATTCTCTTGTTGATCTCTTGTTTGTATGGACCCTCCTTGACCCTTATAGACCCAAGTCAGCCTTCTCCCACTCAGATCAGCCCTACTAGGCCTTCTCCCAGCTTGACTAGACCCAACTCGGCCATGATTGGCTTGGATCAAGCCAACTCAGCCTTGATCTCACCTAAAGTATCCTTGCTCACTTAGCTAGCTCACTTCTCTCTGAAATAAATGAGAAATGAGGCCTTCTTGGTGTTTTATAACCCTAGCCTTTCTCTCATTCAATCTTGGCCCTTAGATCTTCTCCTCAAGATCTAGATTTGACGATCGGGACTTAATCAGGCATTGAGACAACCTAAGTCACATCCAACGGTTATGACTTAATCTCATGTTGACTTAAGTGATCCCCACCAACATTAAGTTGTCTAGACATCTTGGGGGGGGCTTCCACACTACTAGACACCCCTAGTGTGGAAGTATCTGCGCAAGCTACAAACTCTAACATTGTAGAGGGCGCACTTGAGAGGAGGGCGCACTAAGGCTTGGAGAGGCGCACTTGAGGTGTGGGTGCGCATTGTTTCAAGAGGGGCGCACCATGAGTGGTGATCTTGTGTTGTAGAGGAGGGGCGCACCATGAGTGGTGATCTTGTGTTGTAGAGGAAGGGCGCACCAAGGTTTGGGGGTGCACTTCATCAACAAGTTCTTCAAGCAAGGCAAGGGCGCAAGGAGGGTGCATTCTTCATCTTCTAGCGGGCACATTTGAGAGAGGGCGCACATGTTAAAAAGGGACGCCAACTTCAAGGGATCTCTTGGCTTAGCTTGTGAGGAGCAAGCCTTTTGTATCAAGTTCCATTGTTATATTTTCTCATTGTAGCATTTGCTTGAGATAACCATATATACATCTCTCTCTTACTGGTTTTCCCCATGGGGGTTTTTCCAGGGTCATGTTGACCAAAGACTACATGTGTTCATTAGTCTTGTTTGCTTGGTATTTTCTGTTGTAGGCTGTTAAAGATCCTAGAGGTGTGTTTGATGTTTTATGGTATATGTATGAGCTAATCTTGGACAGCATAAACCCATTGTTTAACCCATGCAAAGAGCAGCCATAAAAGAGCATCAAACCAAAGATTTGTGGGCAGATTCAAAGAGAGAATTATCAGACTTGGTGGCTGTCATAAAACAGCCGCAAAACATTCTTAAGATTGGTTGTTATGGACAGCAAGCCCAACAAGAGGTCAAATGACAGGCCTGTTGGGCAGCCCATAGAACCTCAGAAAATCTTCAATGTGGTCCTCACAAAGAGGGAGTGTTAGAGTTCACATGTTCTGAAGGTGTTTCTCCTTCAGTATGACATGCTTCAAAAGATCCTGTTAAAAGTTACAGCATCGTGAGACATTCTCCAAGACTGCCTTTCGCAAGACAGAACTTGAGACTTGGAGAAAAGGGTCCTGTGATTCAGGACAAGAATCAAATAGTCTTGTAAGCTTTAATTGAGCCAAAGCGAAGACAAGACAAGTATGCTGTAAGTCGGTCTTAATTGAGCCAAGACTGATGTTGCCTAAATGGAAAAAGTGATGTGAAGTTCTCCTAGGTCACTCGAGATGGATAAAGCTACGAGACCTTGTCTAGGGTCTGGCCAACTCTAGATAAGTGATTGTAGCATGTGACCAAATTGTGATGGAGAACTGAAGAATCACATCCCGAGACAAATGATCTTTACTTATACTTGAGTTGCAAATATGTAATGAGCTAGTGCATTGGCACGTGTGACCATGATTATCATGAGGGAACTTGTCTTTGCTTAAAGTATGAACAAACTCCTAAGTGTAACGTGACTTAACAAGCCATACACAAATTGTGAATGATCTAAAAGTGAAGATTTCGAAGTATAAGTGACTACGTGTGAATGGGTTTAACTTAAGTAATTATCAGTTAAGATAACTTGAGTGATTATCAAGTTAAGTAATTATATTATCAACTGGAGTAATTATTAAGTTAAATAAATCAAGTTGAGATAACTTGAAGTGATTATTAACTTAAGTAATTATTAAGTTAAATAAATAAGTAATTATCAAGTTGAGATAACTTGAGTGATTATTAACTTAAGTAATTAATAAGTTAAATAATAAAATAACTATTAAAGATAATTAATGACTTGAGTGATTCTCAAGTTAAGTAATCAATTAAGTTAACTAATTATTAAGTTAAATAATTGTAACTTAAGGAAACAAATCGACTTCTGAAAGAAGTCAACCTCAACTCTAAAAGAAGTAAAAGAGAACTATCCTAACTATAGCGAATCTCTTGTAGAAGATCAAGTCATTGGTAATAAAAGAAACCTCAGTGTGTAGCAAATGCTTATTCTTTTCTTGTCACAGAGAGGAAGAGATCAAGGTTTTTGTAACAGGGCTTTAGCATTCCAAAAGAGAAGGTGATCTTCTGCAGAACAGCAGCACATGCAAGCTGCCATTGTAAGGTCTAGAGGTCGCATATACTCAAGAGATCACTTGGGATCTGTCACGGTTTCAGTGAGTTCATAAGCAAACTCTCATGGTATGTGTAAGAGCCTAACGGCCTATTGTATCTGCTCCTAGATCAGCTATTCGCTAATAAGAAAAGATCATTTGTTGCTGGGGTTTTTCCAATTGGTTTTCCCCAGGGTAAATCTCTGTGTACTTGTGGATGCAAAGTTTATTATTGTGCTTCTGTTTTGGTGAATTTGAGCTTCAGTTTTAAAGTCTGAATTTAAGTACAGTGCTAAATTTTAAAAATCAATCAGATATGGATATCACCATAAAATTAACAGATCCACACAACCATAATCACAGCGGAGGAAGTGCAACGGTGATGACAGTTTTGTGGCAGAACATGATGAGTAGATTCCGCAGCAGCAGACTGATCAGCAGCAGCTTCTGTAACAGTCTTCGACCAGTGAAGGCAGAAAAATGGTTATATAATGGTGGA
>ML829037.1:53723-87286 GCA_009831015.1 Picea engelmannii | reverse complement strand
CAAATGATCTCTTGAGGGAGACTACATTATTTCAATTCCTTCGATTTATTACATTTCACGTGCCTAGAACTTTGCTAAAACATATACAACCCACTAAATAAGACATAGACCTTCAAAATTAAAAGAGATGAATTCGAAAGCATGCTTTCTATGTCGTACTGGAAATTTACTGGTAAGTTCATACTTTCCTGAAAATACAAGTATTTAAGGGGCTTCTAATAGGTTGAATATAAACTTACAGTATTGCAGTTTCCTCCTTGCTCAGAATTTGTAGAAGCCATTTCCCCACACGTGATTGATGACGTTGTATAAGGCTTTGTGATAATAATTCTTCTTGAGTTCTCGTTCCAAGTGGTCCCTCTCCAGAGATGCTTCCGAGTTAAGTCTTGACAATGCAAGCTGAAGTTAGAAAAAAGGAAAGGAAGCAATCAGAATCCACTAAGATCCTCTTTTATGGAGATAAAAATTATACTAAACCCGCTACTCCTTTGGAAGGGATTGCTGACTCGATCAAGAAGTAAAGCCCAAACACTGACATCCATAACTGTATGACCCATAAAATGCCAAAAATAAGACACAGAGAACGTCACCCCCCAACCCAAGCTTAATGTCCAGCCCCTACTATTTAACGTCCCCACAAATCAATGAGCATATCAGACCTGTTACCGAAGAATAAAGTATTTAAAAATAACAGTCTATGTTCGAGAATGTTTGTAGAAAATTCCAAGAAGTACATCAATTATGGAGTGTTGGGCTATAAGATACGCCCCCGCCCCCGCCCCCGCCCCTACTTCACCAGACAAATCAAGAATTCTTCCCAAACCTCTAAGGGCGACGAGAAAACAACGCCCAAAACACTCAAACAAAACAAAATGCATCAGGTAAATGCCTTGAAAATCCAACAAAATCACCAAATGGGTAACCAGGTAAATGACCCATATAAAAAGTAGTATCCCTGACGTCTCAGAAATTATGGAAACAAGCTCAAATTTGCTAAACAAAGCTTGGGGAAATCTACAGAGTGCCTTCTGAAGACACAGTTTAGGACAACTGCAAGAGTACCTTCTGAAAACACAGTTTAGGATAACTGCAAGAGTACCTTCTGAAAACTTCCTAAAGCTTCTCAATTTTCAGTAAGAATGCGCTTAAATTTCATTTTTGAAAGATAGCATTGCAGGCATTATATAAACAAGAAGTTCGTAATAAATATAAAAAAGAGCAAATGGATGCTTCTGCTTACCAAGAGCAGTAGTGCGACAAGACGTAGAACAGGCTCCTGCGAATGAGTATGAGAAGGGCGATTGTAACAGAATGCGGCTTCCCATGGCTTAGAAATAGAGAAAATATATTTTAAATGTTGACGGGCGTGCGATGACTTGTGGCTTGGGTAGGGACTATCGATCTTTTTAGTATTCTTATTCCTCAAGCAAAAGCAAATAACCCTAATCGGCCTTATCATCAACTTATATTTGTTGTTGTTGGTCAATTAATATTTTTAATCTCTTAGCCCTTTAAAGATGGATCGATGGGCATCGTCAAATTTAGTTCTCTTTTAACACTCTAGAGATGGATTGATGGCTCGATTGATGGGCTGGCGCTATGAATTAATGGAATTTTATGTGTTCTTTTAATATGAAAATGAAAATAAATGCCTCCTAGGTGTAGAATAGTTAATGATGGAGTGGTTCGAAACCTTCAACTAGTCTTGTGTGCATGAGGGTCATGTTGGTATGTTTGGGTTTGTGTAGCATGAGGGGCCGCGTTGGCATGTCTGGGTTATAGTGGTAAGAATAACACGACCAAGTGTTACGCGACATGCATGGGTTATAGTGGTAGGAATAACACGACCAAGTGTTATGCGACCAAGTATTATGTGAGTAAGTGCCCCACTAATTATTGCTTTCCCCACTCAAAAAAATATGAAAATGAAAATAAATAAAAGTGGATGCGAGTAAGTGCCCCATTAGTTGTTGCTTTCCCTAGTGAAAAAAATATGAAAATGAAAATAAATAAAAGTAGATGAAAGGTTTTTTATGTTAACTTTAATTTGGCAAAAATTTTAATTGTAATATTATTTTTTTTAAATGAATTATTTCATTTTGATTAAATGTTATAAAATGTGATAGTTTATATTGATTTTGAATTTTTTATAAGTTGTTTTTGGAAGAAAAAAATCCTTAATACTAATGTCCATTAAAATTGTATAGCCCATAAATTTTATGGGTTATACAACAATATACATGTTATTTTCTCCTTGTAGGGGTCCCTTTAATGGTTTTCCCGTGTTATGTGCTTAAAGGTACATTACAATGTGTGTATGTCTATGTGTAAGATGGAAATAGTGTTTTGTTAGGGTTATATGGGGATGGGAACTAGGGTTATGTAAGCTATGGAGATGGATGAAGTGTTATTGAATTACTCATTAGGTCCTCTAGAAGGGTGGTCTATCTCCATTGAGGGGCTAATTATTTATTCAGTCTAAGAGAAACAAATGTGGTGAGTCTCCAAGGGGACATACAAGATTTGGACAAAAAAAAAAATGGGAATTATACCCAATTCCATGCCCATGTACGTGAGGTAACAAGGACAAATTTCATATATGAATCTGACCATGCCGTCAAATCCCATAAGACTTCAATAAAGTCTCAGGTCAATGCACCACTTGACAATACCACCAGTAGGACAGGTGGTAACTCACCCTCAAGCTTGGTAATTCATCCATTCTCTTCCTTAGCCAATAATGGTGAAGTTTGGACTATCAAGGGCTTAGGTCCATCAGAGGATATTTTGTTCTTGAGCTTTGTTAATCGTTTCTATAAGGCGTTGAAGGGTAATATAAGGGATGAACTAGTTTGTTTAAGTGAGATTGAAAGGTAAAGTGGAGTGGGGAAGAACTCTCCAGGGCTTATAGGCAAAGGTTGTGCTAAGGACAAAAAAAAGAGATAAGACCAAGTGTAGTATAATACTAGGAAATGAGGTAGGATGTGTGTTAAGTAAAGGACGTTAAAGATAAGATTAGTTATGGGTAAAGATATCAAAATACACCAGGTGGTGGAAATAGCGAACCAAGCTTTGATAGGGTGACTTTTTGGAGTCTAATTGTCAAAGAAATTTTTGAAGGAGTGGATGGATGTTAAACGGTTGCCTTTGTTAAGTTATATTCTAGCCTTCCATCTACTAGTTTGAGGGTGGCTAGATTATATTTTTAATACAGAAGTTGACACCAGCAAGATACTAGATTGTCGCTAGTTGTGGGGTCACTCACCTTTATCATTGAAAAATGGAGTCTTTGTTTCATCCCACACATAAAGCGATCACCATTACAACTGATTTGGGTGAAGCTTCCGGGGTTGTCATTATAATTCCTCTTACCAGATGTTTTTAGAGATAAATAGAATAGCATTATAACTTTTATGGAGACAAACGATATTTATCAAAGTTCCAACTCATGCTTTATTGTTCGTATTCTAGTTGTGGTGGACTTAAGAGATAGATAGACAAAGGATATAGTTATTGATATTCAGGGTGTGCAACACTGCCAAGTTTTAGATTATATGGGCATGTTGTTCCATTGTGCAAGATGTCACATTTATGGCCATGTGACTAGTGATTGTGTCCTGAAATTTACAAAGAAGATATGGAGAAGGAAATCTAATGAAACTCCAATCCATGTGAAGGAATTTGTGTTAATCAGCCCAAGGAAGAAGATGGACTGATTAAAAAGGTTTGTGAGGGGTCCTCACTTCAAGGGAGTCTTTAGAGATAGTTAGAGGCCCATAACAGGTTAGTTTAAAGTTGTCATGGTCGATGGAAGAAATGGAGGAAGCTTGGCTCCTATGTGTTACTCATGCTAGTTAACAAAAAGATGTCAGCTCAGCAATGCAGAAGATAAGGTCATAGGTATCAACAGAGCTTCATATATTAAATGGTTCAAGTAAATCTCATTATGTTATTTCAACTTATTTATTTATGATGAGAGTTCCATCCTTCGATCCCAGTCTTTGGCAAGTATTGGGGTTCACAAGGTTTTGTCTCCATTGGAATTTAATAAAGGAAAAAGGGTAAAGGGTGGATATGCCATAATAATTATATTTTGGAGGATTCAAGGTAGGGTAGCTATAGAGAGGAAGGTAGATAACTTTGTGAACAACAAGGATAATGGGGGGGGTTAAGGACATTCTACCTTTCACTTCTGTGGAGCCTCCAAAACCCTTTGAATAGTCCAGATACACTCTAAGGTCTAGACAACTTGCCCTGGATTTGACAGAAGTGAGGACTAAAGGTGGGCTAAGTTTGGATAGTCAAAAGGATGGTACAATCTTTGGGAGGGGAGGAAGTCCAATATATCCATAGCCCAAAACAAGGATAGAAAGGAAATACAACAAGGAAAATGTAAGACCTTACAAGGGGCCCTTAGAGTAAGCCAAGCCCCTATGGAAGGTTATCAAAGATGTTTATATCCTTCAATGTCATGAAGTTGGGAAATCCCTCAAAAAAACATGCCCCAAGTAGACTAGTGGAGTTACACTAGCCTGATGTTGTCTTGATTCAAGAAACCATAGGGGAAGGGGTCAAAATTTTGAGTGAACTATCTAAGTTTATGAAGGATTGGGAGTTTTTATCTATAGATTCTATATGCAAGTTAGGGGTTTTCATTATTAGATGGAGGAAAAGGTCTATGAGGCAAACCAATTATGTGATCCTTGACTCAATTATTGGATTAAAACTCACTTATGTCGGGTTAGGGGGAGTTATTTCCATTATTAATATTCAAATTCATTAAGAGGACAGTGTGACCTTTTGGGAGGGTATGTGAACTCAAGGTTTTATGGTGAGAAGGAATGTTATACTAGGTGAGGGTTTGAATTTCACTACAAATCGAGCAAATATTTGGGGAAGTGTTGCTAGAGAAAACCCATAAGTTGGCGGAGGCTGGTCTAGTGGATGTTAAACCTATTAAACTGGTTCCTACTTGGAGAAACATAGAATAGGGAAAGATAGGGTGGTAAAGAGATTATATAGGTTTTTAGTTTTAGACTTACTTATGAGTGACCATGATGGGATAAGAACTTGGGTCGATGTAGGTGGGGAACTAGATCATCTTTCAATTTTTATTTAAATCACAAGGGAAGATTGTGAGCCTCCAAGTCTTTTTAAGTTAAACTCTAATTAGCTCGAGGATGAAAACTTGGTCAATTTGGTCAAATATGAATGGAAATTGTTGATTTTACCACTTCAACCTAGAAGCGGACAGTTAGCTCAAAATAAAATCATTGTATCTACTAAAAGCACAACTGAGTAATCAACTTTAAACATGTAGTGGAAGCATAAACTAGGAAACCAAAAAAACTCACACACAAGACACCAATATTTTCGAGTAGATACCCCTGGAAAAACCCTGAAGGGAAAACCATTGTTGAGAATGATTTTACTATGCTAAAATTAGGGCTCTCGTAACAAGGATAATGGCCCACTGAGAGAAATACAACTAGAGACAAACTTGGCAAAGTGTAAATCCTCTACTCTCAAGAATCTCAAGTATCAAGTGTCGAGTGTCTCCCTCCTTCACCCTGGCCTTGCTTTTATAATCGTGAATTATAATCTATTTCTAATCTCCAAAGTGATTGACAGTTGAGATTACTTCTCACACTCACTCGCGATTTAGAAACACGATAATTACTTTTAGCACTTTCCTTAAATAACTCAATTAACTAATTACATAATTAACTAATAAAAACACTTTACTTTAATAAATCCTTTAACTAAAGTAAAGCTACCAAGGTAAAAGACTTTGGATGATTTCCACACGTCTAGACACATAGACCTATGTGGAAATACCTATCTGATCTTGCCACTAACATCAACACTCCCTCTTAGCGAGGAAGGTATTTTGCACCATTCCAAGTCTGTCTCCGAAGAACACAAACTTCCCTTTCTCCAAGGGCCTGGTCAGAATATCTGCAACTTGCTCATCTGTGGAAATATATTGAAGCTTCACTACTCCCCTTTTGGATCCTATCTCGAATGAAGTGGTATATGATCTCAATATGCTTGGACTTGTCATGGAATACTGGGTTCTTCGAAAGTTCGATACAACTCTTATTATCACAGTATATCATTGTAGGCTCCAACTCTTGATCAAATAAACCTATAAGCAATTTGCGAAGCCAAATAGCTTCACAACTAGCCATACTAGTTTCCATATACTATGCCTATGCTAAACTGAGTGCTATAGAAGTATGCTTCCTGCTGAACCAAGCAATCATCGTTGATCCCAAGCTGAAGCAACACCCTGAGGTGCTCTTTCTATCTACTGCACTCCCTGCCTAGTTTGAGTTTATATATCCCTGCAACTCCACTCCATCTCGTCCAAGATACATCAATCCATACTCCATTGTACCTCTCAAGTACCCGAGCACATGTTTCGTTGTGATCCAATCCACCTGCCTCAGCTCCACCGTGAACTGACTCAAGGTGTTCACAGCAAAACAAATATCTAGCCTGGTGTTGACCAAATACATCAAGGACCCTATCAGCTGCCTGTATATCCTAGGATCTACCAACACTGAATTTGAAGTGATCACCTTCTTCAGATTGGTAATCATAGGTGTAGTCATCAGTTTACAGTCCTCCATCTTGAATCTCCTCAAGATATCTACTGCATACTTACCTTGTTCAAGGAATATCTCTCTCGATACCTACCATACCTCTAACCCCAAGAAATAATGTATCAAGACAATGTCCTTCATCTCAAACTCACTAGCTAAATATGCCTCACACCCTGCAATAAGCTCCTCTGCACCTGTGAGAAACAAATCATCAACGTACATAACCAATATGAGAGGATCCTCTCCAACAAGTATGAAATACAAGTTAGGATCTGCCTCACTTTAGGCAAATCACATACTTTGCAAGCATCTGTCAATCCTGGAATACCACACCCTAGGTGCTTGTTTGAGTCTGTACAAGGCTTTCTTAAGCCTACAAACATGAGACTCCCTCCCACGTACCTCAAATCCCCATTGAGGAAAGTTGTTTTCACATCCATCTGATGTATCCTCCACCTCATAACTGAAGCAATAGAAATAACAACTCAAATAGAAGCATACCCGACAACTGGAGCAAATGTCTCCCCATAGTCTACTACCTCTTTCTAGGAGAACGCTCTCACCACAAACCTCACATTGAAATTCTCAATGTTACCATCTACAACATGCGTGATCTTGTAGAGCCACATGGAACTCACAACTGACTTCCCCTCCAATCTCAACACTATGTCCCAAACATCATTCCTCGTAATAAAGGTGTACTCCTCTACCATGGCATCCTACCATATCTGTTGATTTGTTGTTTCCTCAAAACTGGAAGGATCGACGTTAATGATGCTACTCACAAGCACCATGTAGTTTGAAAACTTCTTCGTAGGCCTGTGCTCTCTGACCGCACTCCTAGGAGCCTCACCAACATCCCTCAATGTCAGTAATACCCATCGGGGTTTCCTACTGGACTAGAAGGGGCTAACTCATCCTCCCCACTTGAAGTCTAAACTGTTGACTATTGCTCATCCTTCGGAGCCCACTAGTCCTCGTCCTCTGTCACTATTGATGACTCATGAGATCTCTTAGATGCCAAATTGTCCTCGAACTTAACATCTTTGCTCACAACTGTCTTCCACTACACTGGAATGAAGATCATGTAAGCCTTTGATGTCTCATTATAACCCACAAATATACCCTTATGTCATAAAGGCTCTGACTTTGTCCTTTTGTCCACGGGAACATGGATGTAAACTGGATAACCAAAGATCCTCAAATGACCAATCTTTGGCTTCACTCCTGAGAAAGCCTCCTCTGGAGTCTTGTCCCCCAATATCATGTGAGGACTCTTGTTCTGCATATACACTACCATGTTACACACCTCTACCCATAGAAACATAGGTAACTCCTGGTCATGTATCATAGCCCTAACAAAACTGATGATGGAACAATTCTTTCTCTTGGCAACCCCATTATGTTGAGGGATGTATGAGACTGTCAACTCCCTCTTGATCCCTGCCTCCTTACAGAAATTCTTGAAATCATTGGAGGTGTACTCCCCCCCATTATTTGACCTCAAGACCTTGATATTCTTACCTATATGGTTCTCCACCTGATCCTTAAACTCTTGAAACCGATTGAAGACCTCATCCTCGGTCTTCATAAAGAAGATCTAGGTTTTCTTGGAAAAATCATCAATAAATGTCACGTAGTATGACGATCCCTGTGGTGATGCCACTGACATTGACCCACTCACATATGAATGGATAAGATCCAAAATCCCCTTGGACCTACTCTCGTTACTCAGAAAAGAAGCCTTGGCATTCTTGCCAAGTGCACACCCTCTACACACTCCTTGTTCCTCAATACTGAACTCTAGAAGACTTGTAACAATCCCCCTCATAATCGGCAAAGACCTGCAATGTAAGTGTCCCAACCTCCTCTGCCACAACTCACATAGGTTGCCACTGTCGTGTACCAAAACTTGAACAAGCTTGCCCTGCTACCTGTACAAAGTGCTCTCTCTAACCCAAATGACCACTATGTTGTCCAGGCTAGTTTTCTCTAGATGTATGAGTACTTGCCCTCCCTGAAAAGTGATGACAAAACCCATGTCCTCCATAGTTGAGACTAAAATAAAATGCTTCTTCAAACCTGTTACATATAGCACATCATGGGCATCTAACAAATCCTAACTCAAGTTGGAACATAATTGTTCCCTCTCCCTTCACTACATACTTGGAATCATCACCAAGTTGCACATGAAGATCTGAGTACCTCTCCATCAGACTGCTAAATAGCTCATGTGCCTCTGTCATATGACGAGATGCACCACAGTCCAAGAACCAAGCACTCCTCGTAGATGTGTTGGTGGAAAGTCAAGAAACCACAAGTAATCCTTATCAAACTTCGTTGCAAACACATCAAGTTGTGTCTCTGATGATGTTGTTGTCTGTGTCTTTCCTTTACCCTTCTTCTTCTCTAGACGGTGAGATGCATAATGTCCATTCCTATGACACGAGAAGTAATTGATTTTACTCAAGTCCTTCTTCTTCCTTAACTGTGATGATCCTTCATCACTCTTTCCCTTCTTTTTAGAACTCTTTCTTTTTCCCTTCTTCGTATTACTAGCAAGAGCCAAGTTCTCCTCGCTACCTCCTTGCTTGTTGCTCTTAGAGTCCTCCTAAGTCTCTTCCTGGATGCAATCATCCCAAAGTCTCTGCCAATTTGGGAGATTCTCTTGGGCGCAAAATCCCTTGATAAATGGTTCCCATGACTTGGGAAGACAATTCAATGCCACATTCATGATCTCTACATCCTTTGTTTTCTCTCCTATGGTTTCAATTTGATCACGCACCTGTGTGATCCTCGTGAGATAGATAGTTGGTAACATTATCAAATCTAGACATCTACACCGACCTAAGTTTATTTCTCAAGACCATCTTCCTATTCATGTTCTTGCTTTGGAATAAACTTACCAAGGCATCAAACATATCTTTGGTCGTCTTCTTCTCATATGAGTGAGAGATTAAGTGATCCTTCACTAAATCCAGGAGGACCCTCTCTACTTTGATCTCCTTTTTGTTGTGAGCTTCCAAAGTTGTTGGATATGTCGGTGGAGTAACGACTTTGTCCACTAACTCCTAAAGGTCATACTCCTTCAATGCCAAAAATTTCTCTTGATTTCCATGACAGGAAGTTAGATGCTCCATCCAATATGTCTTCAACTCTCAACGGTGTTGTTGCAATCCCTAAGACCTGATAACCTGCCCTGGAAATAACCTATTGCTGGAAAAATGCCCATGTACTGACCTATATGGACTTGTACACAACTATGATCGCTAGAGCCCGCGTATGTATGCGTCTATGTTCACTGCAACCCATGTATGTACGGGATTGTGCTTTTTGTGGCTTGTGTACACCTCAGTAAACCTGAAAAAACTTAGTTATGTCTCAGTATGACTATTTCCCAGAAATCCATCCTTCATTTTCCGTCTGTTGGTTATGGATCTGCTATGGATCTTACATCTGGCTTCCCCTCAGAGCACTTGATCCTATACCATGTTGATTTTACCACTTCAACCCAACACCTGACAATTAGCTCAAAATAAAATCACTTTATCTACTAAAATCACAGTTGAGTAATCAACTTTAAACATCCAACGGAAGCATAAACTGGGAAACCAAAAAAAATCACACACAAGACACCAATATTTTCGGGTAGATACCCCTGAAAAACTCTGGAGGGAAAACCAGTGTTGAGAATGATTTTATTATGCTAAAATCAGGGCTCCTATAACAGGGATAATAGCCCACTAAGAGAAATACAACTGCAAACAAACCTGACAAAGTTTGGTTTGATGTACGACCAAGAGCTACATGCTTTTTGAGGTGTACACGACTTTCCTTCAGCAAACCCGCATACATATGTGACTGTCTCCACTGAAACCTACGTACATGTACAAAAGGACTATGCGGAAAGCTTCGTACGACATGACACTCTTCATGTGGCTTCCTTTGACTGAAACCCACCTACATTGTCTTTGTTCTCTCTTCTCCTTGATTTGATCTCTAGATGGAACTCCCTCTCCACCTATCTGAGATCTTGAATCACAGTCCTTCATGATCCAATCCTCTCGAAAGTAAATCCTCTACTCTCAAGAATCTCAAGTATAAAGTGTCTTCCTCCTTCACACTAGCCTTGCTTTTGTAATAGTGAGTTATAATCTATTTCTAATCTCCAAAGTGATTGACAGTTGAGATTACTTCTCACACTCACTTGTGATTTAGAAACATGCTAATTACTTTTAGCACTTTCCTTAAATTACTCAATTAACTAAATACATAATTAATTAATAAAAGCACTTTACTTTAATAATTCTTTTAACTAAAGTAAAGCTACCAAGGTAAAAGGCTTTGGACGATTTCCACACGTCTAGACACATAGACCTGTGTGGAAATACCTGTTTGAAGCTACCACTACCATCAACAGAAACCCTATGGTGCCTCCTTGAGGAAGTCAACTAACATCTAGTTTGCTTCTAATCTTAAGATAATTTAAAGAATAATATCATTATGGGCACGTGCTGTAAAGAACCTAGCCTGCTAAATCCATTTTAAATTTTGTTTTGACACGACAAAATTTACAGCAAGTGGCATGCTATTAAAAACAATTTATAAACAATGTGAATGCAGTTAACCAAGAAAATGCATTGCATTCAAATAAACATTACACAACGAAATACACATGATAAACAATAACATAAAATTATCTTTAAATAGATTAACCAACTGGTTGTGTACAAAGGACATTCCTCCCAACCATAGGCTTGTTGTTCATTTTCTCTCAACAACAAGCCACCCATGAGTTGAGGTTATGAGTCCACAAGAGTTATGACCCTCTTGGTTGTCCACTCTCCACACATAGTATCCCAAAACCCAAGTCGCAAACTCTAACAACAATTCCATTCCACCACCTCTCTTCCCCTCAACCTGCATAATACAAGGAATGGGATCCCCCTTCTCTGCCACGCAGTCCCTTAGGCCTTCCCACTTCCCTCCAGGGTTCCAATGCACATGGTTGGGCAAGAATCTCTTAGTTGGGGACTCTGGGAATTATCAGTTACTCCAAGAGTGCTCACAATAGCCTTCTCAAGGTTGTTGAGCCAATTTCCTCAATAGAAAATATCCTTTACAGGCATACAACCTTCTTTCTAGCATAAAACTTCGTCCAACAAGATGCCTTTTCCAAGGCTAGCATGGTTGGTGCTCTTCCTAGCACCCAACTCATCTCTTGTTGTCCAAAAACAACATGGAAATACTCTCCTCTTTTCCCATTAGAATTTCCTTTTCTCCCATGCATGTTGACTCTCACTCTTTCCAAGGCTGATTGTACATGTGCCCATGCTTTCAATAACTAGGTGAGGCGACTTGCTCACCCAACCTCTTAAATGCATTCAATATTTGAGTGTTTAGTAAGTCAAAAGGAGGATTGCATGGTAATGACACATTAACTTGGGAAAATTACATGGGTTTTCCCCTTGGACCCCCCTTTAGCCCCCTCTCTTGTGGAACCATAGCCCCCCCATCGTTACCGTCCCTCTCGTGTCGTAGCCAGTGATTTACTTTTATTAATAATTTCAATATACATTTTTACATAGCTCGACCCTCGGCCATATAAATTAGTACAATATCTCCATCCCAAACACATCGACTCACAAGCCTAAATCACATTTTCACAATTATATTACAAGTCACGGGGATTAAAATTAGGGATGTTACATCTTGTCCCCCTTGTTTTTGCATTGTCCTTAGTGCACAACACCATATAGGTGTACATAAATATTACAATGTTAGGCTCTCCAGCCTAATATCACACATGCACTCTAGATCAAACATATATACATAGGCACTCCAACCTAAAACCGTACACATAGGTGCTCTAGCCCCAAACTATAGATAATGAGTTCACACTTTAGTAAATCTTGCAATAGTTCCTACCAACAATATCTCTTTCCCCTCAATATTTACAACCCAATGAAGTGTACCCTATTCTCTACTCTCCAATCCCTAAGGTTGCACCACTCTCCTCTAGGTCTCTAACATAGACCAACTAGGAAGTCTCAAAGATGTGGTTCCAGGGATTCCAGTTGCAACAACTTTCACAATTTGCCAATTCCCATAGAAATTCCAACCAACAACCTCTCATTCCCCTCAACCTGCACAACCTAAGGAAGTATACCCTCTTCTCTGCACTATAGTCCCTCAGTCTATACCACTTCCATCCAGGGCTCTCACACAAAGTCAGACAACAAGTCTCAGAGTCGTGGCTCTAGGAATTCCAGCTATGATAATGGAATCTCCAAATATTCAAATAGTTGCATATGTGCCTCCTGCATTGCATATTTATCTCCACTTTTCTTCTTCAAGCTGCAACAATTCCATTGGACTTTACTCGTTCCATGCCTTTGTCCTTGAGATTTATTTTCTTTTGGTGCCATTCTTTCCATACACTCAGTTCATGTCTTCATTCTTCATTTGTTCCTGTACAACATGTCATAGCTATTATCACATAACTATTATTTTTTCCACACGAATCTTCAACTCCAAAAAGTAATGTTTATTCAAAGATAAGTTTGTAACCATAAAGAAATACTTATATGTATGGCTATCATGTGCTTCACAAGATGCCACGGGAAATAATTCAACTCACTGTTCTTTCAGACACACACTCGTGATTCCAACCACCATGCCATATGCATTCTTGAGTTGCCTCTTCCTTGCCATAATCACCCTCCATGCTCAGGCATCCCCTTTGCTACTACATAGTCCCTTGGGTGATCCATCTTGCCAAGGCTTTTGCACGCAAGGAGTGTGCCAACTCATCACCAGACATACACTAATAGTCTGCACCCTATGGAAATCGTATGGTTCCAGTGTCCTAACAATAGCCTTCTTCCCAAGCTTTCCAACTTGAATAGCCATTATCTCATCTATACACAGATACAATCATCCTGAAACATTATCATAGAAAAATCACTTATTAATTCAAATATGTTTCATAAGGAAATTGAAATTTACAAAGCACGAGATTCTTTCTCGTGGCATTTGTCTCTTGCAACAACATGCATTGGTCTCCCTCATGGGCTTACACCATTTCCATATGTGAGACCATTCTTCTTGCAATTTTTCTCAACTTTCATTCAACCAAACAAATTGTCAGTACTCATGCACATTATCCTTTGATTACATCATTTTCCATTAACCCATGAAGTGATTTCATAATTATATTAATCTAGCAATTCAATCACTTCCAACTATTAATCATATCAAATTGAATGAAATTATCGTTCATGCATTATCTAGCATACCAAGATTTTCATGATGCAATCAAACATTACCAATAAATAAAACAATGTGCCAATACCCATGGCCACATTTACTCAATGCTTCCTTGCATTGACTCGTGAATACCAACATATCTATGTCTTGCATTCCACCACAGTGAGTTGGAAGATCTAGCCAATGCCTCTACACATCATCCAAACTCTTCCCCATCTACTTGTTTGAACATTTGGATACCTTCCTCTTCGACCGACACACAACACTAGGAACATAGTCCCTTAATGCTCTTTAGTGCTGACAAAGAGGTTGGAGTCCAAACATCGGTTATATAAGGGAAGACCATTGTGCATTTGTATGGCACTGCATCCCTTCCATATCCAACCACAACATGGCCTCACACATGGCTATGTAATGTCCCATGATCCAGAACCCTTTGTAATTGTATATATATGTTGGTGAGCCAATTGGTACCCAAGTGTAAATGTGATGTTTATATAGGCTGGTGAGCCATTAACACCTAGATTTTGGTGTTGTGTGCATCTAAGCAAGTGTGCGGAGAATTGTTATAAAGACAAGGAGCACACATTTTGTGTGTTGTGAGCACCTGGGTAAGTGCGCGGTAATGACCTGGAAGTGCATGGTACTGATATATATATATATATATATATATATATATATATATATATGAGTATTTGAGGTCAAAGAGCCTGTGTGATATGAGGTTGGTGAGCCTGGACGCAGATAGGCCAGTGCATCTATCCATGTAAATATAATTATGAATATTAATATAATATTGCATCGCTGCGTGCTGACTAACTCAGATGAAAAGAGATGGGGGGCCTACTCCATCGAAAAAGAGAAAAAGGGGGGGAATATTTTAATAATATTTCTGAAAAGTGTAAAGTTATGCATATGTTTTTATCCTAAGTTCCCGAGGGTAGGGAATGGGTCACCAAGTGGCTTAAAGCTACTTTTGAAGGTGACAAGTGTCAAGTGGAAGGCATGTAATATATATTGTTGGCCTTAGTGTATTTTGGGTATTATTATTGGATTATTGGGGAATTATTCATGTTTTCAGGCTCTCGTGAGGAGAAGGGGGTCAGATAGTATGGAAAATCCGAATATTACCTTATCTACCCAGAGAAGCTTGCAGGGAGTTGTGGGGCTGTAACCAGAATTCTACTGTTGAGAAGTCTGGTTGGTAGATAGTAAGAAATCTCTCTGGGTGAGAGATTGGTCATTGAGGAGTGGTTTCCAAATCCGTGAGCATATTCTCCAGGTGAGAGTTGTTGGGAATTGTTCCCTGGTGCACTGAATATTAGACACAGGGTCGAGAGACTTTCTGTCCAGCCTGTTGTTGATAACCTTGGGAAGGGTAGTGGGGCAGTCGAAGCACTGTTGAGTAAAGAAGGGGAACATTTCCTTGGGTGTGACAGGTGCGTGGGGAATGAGAGACTGTGGGCTAGTGGCAACAACAGACATCTAGGACTGAGCAATTTTGTTGTGAGTCATACCTTAATGTGTCATTGGAAGTTTTTCGCCCTGGTGGAGTTGAGCCCCAGCTCGGGGGTGACTTGTTGCTGAAAGCTTATAAGCAACATCGTTTATGGCTGGGAGTAACATCTGAGTCAAGGCCGTGGTTGGTGACTTTATAAGAGATAAGTGCTCTTTATGTACTTGCCTTGTTTACTGTGTGTTTGTTTATCTATGTTTGTCATGGGTTAATTCTTATATGTTGTTGCATATAAGTATTTGTTGTTATTTTGTTTAATGTTGCTTGCACATGTAAGTATGGTGCTTATAGCTTGTAATTGTAGTTGTTCTTGCAATGTGGTTAGTTTTTCCTATTGTGTTAACCTAGTGATTTTGGTTATGAGCCGTCGAGAAGAGGATTGAGTGGTCGGGTGCACAAGATTGTAGCCTGTGTGTATCAAGAGGTCGGGGATTGAGTGCTGTGTGAACAATATGATAATGCGCGCCATTGGTGCACACAATTTTGAGTTACTTCCGCCACCTAAGGTTGTATTGAAAAGATAATGTTGCCTCCATTGTTATAAGTTACATGACATGACTCAATTTTAGGTTGAGTGTGTTACTTCCAGTGATACTGCGTGAACTTGTGTGTAGAGTAGAAACTGCGCAGTGAAATTTTAGAGTAGCACGACCCAGAAGTATGCTAGGGTTGTTACAGTTTGGTTGTTTCAGAGCTACAAAAGTTGAGTTTGGGTGACGTGGCCCATCCTGGGGTGGCTGGGGACGTTACATGCTATCTCTATTGGCATTCATTTCTACAATAGGAGTATGTCTCTTGACTTAACTTGGTCATGATCTCATAATCAACATGACATGACATGCAATTAAATTTCATATAATTACATTCAAGCATTAAACAACATTTGTATACTCAAGGCCTTCTACCTTTTCATCAATTAAAATATCGAATTTCAATTAAGGGAATTCTTACCTCAATTCCCTTAAAAAACTATGCATCATAAGCAACCCAAATGCATACTTGTATGGCTATTATTACATTACTTGATGCTACCTGAGTAGCTTATATCTTGTAGAAGTTAGCAAGCTCCATTCACAATCCTCTTGATCATAATTATTACCATCTTTGTTTTGTGTTTACAAGGATGGTTGTCATATGCAACAACAACATCATCGGCATTTTCAACCATGCTATAAACAATTTTCTTGGATACATAATCCATCATTAGTCATATTAAATTATCACAACATCATTATTTCATAGATATAACAACAAATTACTCTTAGTCTATAAGCATGCCATATGTATGCCCAACATTCTTGTATGCACTAATGCACATTAATACACACCAATCATTCATCGTTAGCATGCATACTAATGCATATGCATTCTAAGTTCACTCTATGCATCATGCATGACTTCCATTATGCACTCCATTGCATATCTGTTTCAATTTCTTGTGTTCGATGTGGTTGTCCTTGAATCCTTCTAGATCCCCACAACCCTGTGCACTGTCATTCTGCTCATTTGTGCACTATTGTTCCATGATCCGAACCTTTTCTAGCCAATTCCCCCTCACCCATCTTGCAATTCTAGCCAATATGCCCTATTGGCCACTACATCCACATAGGCAATCAACCCCAAATTTACCTTGTTAGAGCCTTCTAGCACCTTGGAATGAGGTAGCTCTATAATTCCACTCACCTTGATACTACAGTATCATTAAATCAGCTTACCCATCATTATGGCATCTCTTACCATTATCTCTAGTTGTCCATTGGCTTTGTTAAATTTTTGAATACTTATCTTCACTTCATTGAGTAATTCCCTGTGAATCCTTGTTCTTTCTACTCGAGACCAATCTTCTTTGAATGAAATGATACATTTCTCCATTGACACCTTCAAAGTGAATGAACCTTTATTATTCCATCCCCTAAATTCATTTTACTTGTATCTTGTTTGCACTATGCACTATAATAAAAGAATTGGCTTTCTTGCTCTGGATACTTTTTAGACAAAAGTAGCTAATTCATAGATAGCAATTCTTTTCTAGGCATTCCTATGCTAGTGCATAGAGATGACTCACCCATCACATGAGTCACACATCACCTTATGAGATCCTTTATTTTCTTGTATAGCAAGTTTTGTATACATCATTACATTTCTACCTTCAAGGCTATGGAGGCTTCCTTAACTCCCTGTGCCTTATTAATGGTATTTTTCACCCGTTGGCTTCATGCTTTTATGTGAGAATCTCTGTTTTTCTACTTTGCAAGTCATTTAGATTCTGTAGCAACTGACTATGAATTTGGCTATGCTCTTTATGATCCCTTTGTAACCCTCTCATTACATGCATTGTAGCTCTGCACTTTCCTCTGTAAGCTCTTTATTGTCTCAACCAATTCTACAAGCTCTGCTCTGCTTTCCTGTCCATTGAAATCTGGAAATATAATCTACAACAGACCCACACGACCTTCATTCATGACATTTGATCTTCTTGTTAATAATACCTTGACACAACACTCTTTGCTTGAGGGTTCCCATGCTCATCCACAATACCCTGCTATTAAAATTCAACCCCCTTTACTTGCCAGGCTAATGCACTCAAAATGTGCCTCTATACCTCTACATAGGCACTATCACAAGTGTCAATACTCTTTTTGACCCAATACTCACCTTTATCATGCACCTCTATCATTTGGAAATGCTTTTCCAAAATTAACATTATTTGGAAAGCTTTTACATTGAGCAGTTGCATGGTTCATAGAGTCCAATTGCCCCTTTTTCTGCAACTTTATTACACGATCAAAATCTTCTTCGGAGAACTTAAACCTTCCCTCGTGTTGTCCTCTATATTACCTTTCCAATGGTTTTTCTCATGCATTGTTACGATTTTAGAGCCAAAAGTTACGACTCTCTGAAATCAATAGTTTCATCATTTTTGCACCTATTTCACCTGTACAACCAAATCTTAGAGATTAACTTTTGCCAGTTGCATAAATAAATATGGCGAGAAATAGGAAGACTTTTATATTGGGAGTAGTTAGGATTTATGATTGTGAGCACACATCAATTTTTAGATTCCAAAACCGATGCTCTAGTCAAATTCTGTATAAATCTGGAATTGACAACTTTGCACTTTTACATTTTCTCCAAACTTAGAATTTTTAGCAGAAAATGGCTATCTCTCAAACGAACAAAACTAGAAAAAACTCCCTTAAGATAAATTTGTATGGTTTGATGAGCAGGCAAAGATGAAATTTTCTGGATTGGAGATCTAGGGTCCCTGTTTCTCCCCTGAAGATTTCAAGAATCCCCAAAAAGTGCATTAGAATAGTGGATTTTTCCTTGTTTTGACATCTCCACCCCAAACCCTTTAGAATTTTGGCAGAATTCCAACTGGGTATCTTCATGACTACTTTTTGGACTGCCTCTAAAATTTTCATGTTTATCTAGGCTCGGGTTACTGAACACGACCCAGATCTTTAAAAGTCACTAGTTTGCATTTTTCAGAAAATTGATGTAGAATTAGCAGTGGCCCTCACTGGAATTCTTGTAGCCCTCCTCACTACGGATAGACCCCTTAAATTTCACCTAATTCTAAGTCAAACTGCTTCTATTATGAGAAAAACAAGTTTTTGTCTCCAAACTTTTTTTTTCTTCTTATCACTTGTCTATTTTTCTCCTTCCCTTTTGTTGATCAAAAAGTTTGATCACCTCTCCCCGGATGGGGTGTTAGGGCGGCAAACGTGGCATACGGCGGGGGCAGGCACCAGCCACCAAGGCATAGAGCCATGTGACGGGCTCGTGCCACAGCCCGTCACCCTCCTCCGCGATTAAATAGCCATTATTGTGATTAGAAGGGGCATTTATGAAGTCTCCCTCTCCATATTTGCGTCGTCGTTTGGCTTGGTTAGCGATGGTAGTCACTCGTCTCTGCTTGCATTCTGAAGGGCTCATCCCCTCGTAGCCATGGCCTAATCCTGCTCGAATTCTCTGGTTCCATGCTGCCCCTGTTCAACCCCAGGTCATACACCTCTGCCTGGTGCACCTAATCTCCTCGGCCAGTCACAGTTATTACCTTATGCCGCGTCCCAGGGGAAGGCCACGAAGGGGCTCTCCCAGGAAGCCTCGTCAGCCCTTGGTCTCTCCTCCCGACTCACCTTCCATCTGCTCCTCCCCCCGCTTCAATCCGATCATTTCTTGGCTTCCTCTCACGATCCGCCGAACTTGCAGTTTGATTGTCTGGCAATAATCCCCCGGATGTCGAGCTCATTCCTGCGTCTCTTTCTCGACCCTCCTGTGGATTTCACTGCCCCCACACCAGTCCCCGACCCTCTGAGAAACTCAAGAGGTGAGCCTCCTCCTCATTGTAGGCCTGGGGGTGTTGGATACCAATTCATGGATTCCTTCAACAATGCGCAGTTCAGAGACAGCCTGGCTATCCTTCACGGCCTAGTCTTTGAGCTCCGCCAGGGGGTGGAGGATCTCCAGTTTCGCCTACAAGCAACATATGAAAAGATGGAGGTCTTTCTTCAAACTCTCTCCTCCATGCACGAAGCTTTCTCCTCGGACTCAGCTGAAGCGACCCCCATGGAGGAACCCAATGCAGCTCCAGATGAAGGACATGACAAGGTGCAGCACTCAGCAGCGATGGCACAGGAGCAGGATGCGTGAGAGAGCAGTGTTGCAGAGACGGACTCGGCAAGGAAACCGATGCAAAATGCTACCACAAAGGCTGATGGAACCGTGGGCGAAGTGCAAGTCGACCGACAATCGGCAGACCAGGTGACGTTTGTCGAGGAGGAGCCCTGGACAGAGGACCTCCACGCCACGTGGTCGGGCTATCTACCAGGTGTCTAAGTCTATAGTGTTTCTCAAGGTCTTGTCAGCCTTTTTGTTAGTTTTAGCTGTTAAACAGTTTGTCTAAGACCACTTTTCTTAGCCTATCATACTATTTATGCTGGAATCCTATGCTGGCTGGAATGGTTTCCCCTCTGTTGGGGCAGTCCAGTAACTACAGTATGGCTATCACTGTATTTTGCAACTTTACTTCAGTTCTGGAAGGTTTTTAATATATGATACTTCTTATTTAAAAAAAAAAAAAAAGTTTGATCACCTAGATTTCCCTCTCTTGGAAAAATAAAAAAATTGATATAAGAAGAAAGAAATTTTGAACAATCATAAACCCATGGTGTATTCCTTGGTCTTAGCCTTGTCACACATTTTACGGATTTAAAATCTGAGTCTATATGCTCAAAATATTCATGTTTTCATCCAACCGCCCAAGAAGCAGTTTTTCCATATGTAACACAACTAATTTTCTTGGAACCATGCCCATTTTCTTGGAACCACATACTTTTTTGGTCCTTCATCCCATATTTAACATTTTTCTAGTCCCGTTTCTCATTCTCCCACTTCCCATACTTAGTCTAATTTACTCTTGTGAGGCTACCCCCACATCCTTCTTTACTTCCAATTCGCATTACCTCCCCTTTTCTCTCGTTCTTCTCTCCACGGTCTCATACTTAGCCATTTTTCGTTCTTTTCACTCTACTCTCTCTCCTCTCTATCCTCCATACTTAACCATTTCCACATTTAACCATTTCCATACTTAACCCATTTCCATACTTAGTCTATTTTCATTTTTCATTTTTCATTATTCACTTTGTTAATTTTCATATTACCCACCATTTAGTCATTTTCATAATTTATTTCCACATTCATTTTCATAATTCATTTCCATTTTCCATGTCCACTTATTTATTTTCATTATTATTTTCATAATTCATTTCCATTTTCCATTTTACAATTTATACGTTCATTCCCATAATTCATTTCCATTTTCTTGTTCATTCTTGTAATTCATTTACATGAGATCTACACCAAAGTCTCTATAGTCTCATTTGTTCCATGTGAGGACTATGGTAAACTTTTCATTATAAACACTTAAAATCTCTTGACCACAATGCATGTGGGATTGAAACGAATTTTGATGAAGAGCTAGGATTAACTCACGAAATTGATGGAGGGTTGTTGAGCAACAATCTTCAAAAGCTCGTAACTCAATATTCACGTGTCGGTTTTGGGAAAACTATACCTCATTGGAAAGGTAATTTAATGAGGAAGACAATGGGACAAGTCTCAAGGGATGAATTTCTCCATAATTCTCCTAGAAACTGAATGAACATTCAACCCTGTTTCCATGGTTTGCTAGTAAATTTGTTTGGAACCTTGACTTCCCAAGGCTATAACTTGAGATCTAGAACTCCAAATCATGCTCAGGAAGACCCATTGGAAATTTGGGACGATGAAGATTACTTCTAGAGTGGTTTACATGGCTAATAAATCAGCTATAATGTTCAAAAAATTAAAACACAATCCACTCTTGATTAAGGCATTCAACTTAAAGTTTTGGAATTGAAAATTTATTAAATGTCTTTTATTAAAGGACAAAGTGGGTCCCACTTGGAGGCATGAATTTCAATGACATAAGTCATTAATGAGACTTCAATGAAACATTAATTAAAAGTGGTTTATTCCAAAAAGGAATCGTGTGAAAAAATCTATAAAGGCAAATCCTAACTACTTCAAGAACATTGAAAGCAGATTTTAAACGAGCAAGAGAAGACACCATCAAGGGTTTGGCAGTCAAAAGTTTCTACAGTGGTGAAGAGTCTACAATAGGTAAAGCTCTATCTTTCCAAGATTTAGTGGATTGGTCTGCCAAAACTTGTCTCTCTACATCTTCTTATTTTATGTTTCTTTCCATCAAATCTTCCATGAATGTATGGAAAACACGAAGATTTGGGTTTGAGTAGTTCTTTCTCTAGAAATCTTCAGTCATCTTCTAACATTTCAGGTCCAAATGAGTGAAATATCTACGTGTAAAAAATAGAAGTGGTTTGTTTCAAATCATGTGATTGTCATTGGAATATTTTGAGGATGTTTCAGTTCTCTTGCTCCAGACATTGTTGAACTTGTCATATTGGGATATTTTTATAAATTTCTCCTGCATAGAACTATTCGGGGCACTACATTAGTGATATCTCAGAGTTGAGTTGAAAGAATGTGATTTCAAATGTATGTCCTATCAAAATCAATTTTTATTGTAATGAAGTTATCATTTAAATTTCTTTGAAGACCTTTGATTTCTTCATCTTGCAAAAGTCATAGCAGATTCCAAGTTTAGTTTATCTTACAAGAAAGAAAGAATGTTTATTGAATGGAGATTCCAAAACCTTGTAGACACAAATATCTGCTGACACACTTTATCCTATCTTTTCTTTAAATGATCTGATATATATTTGTTAATTGTATATAAGGGTTGTACATTTGTATATATAAGCTTTCTTGGAAGATATTTCAGGGTTTTCTCTTTAGCATTCACCCTTTAAATTCATTGTAGAACCATACAAAGAATCTTCCAACCTTTCAGCCAAAGAGGAGTACCACCTCTCTAAAAATGTAGGGGGATTCATATCCCCACGAGGTTGACCTTAAGACCTTAAAATAATGTTTTAGATCAACACCTTTCCTCCTCTTCTTCTCCTCTCTCTTTTTTTCTTCTCTCGTTTCTTTCCCTTCTCTTCTCCCTTCTTCTCCTCCCTCTTTTCCTTCTCCTTTTCCTTTCCTTTTCTTTATTTTATTTTATTAAATCATATCACTGGCCCCACCGTACCCATTTTCCCACCTGGAACCTCGCTGACCGTGGATGAGACATGGGTCCCACCTCTTCTTCTAAGCCTCCACTTGGCACCCATTCATTAGTTGCAAGAATGGGCAGGTCCCATCCCACACCCCTTTTCCTTAGGGCACGTGACTTTCTCGATCCTCAAATCGAACGATGGATGATAAAGGGAGATCGACTACTCACATTGATATTGAAACTTTTAGTTGGAAGGAGGTTAATGATGCAAAAAAATTCGATATCACCAAACCTCCCTCAACCTACGTGTCGCTCCCACATTCATTTAAGAGCTTTTTTCAACTTTGAAAAAATATTTTAAAAATCTATGATACCACTGATGGTATCATAGCTCACCACTCATCCATCATGGCACATACGCCAACCTGGGGCCCACCATCGCACACTATAGACCGTCGACCTCTCCACATTGGCCTACCACCCCACCACCATTGTAGTCCACATCATCACTGCCATGTCACCAGGTATGAAATTTCCAAAAAATTTCAAAAATTATGAAAATTCCCAAATTTAAAAAAAACTTATTTTTAGAATTTCTCCCTTGGTCACCATGGAACTATGTAACTCGAATTCCCTGGGAAATTTGACCCTACAAATGCTTAACTACCACTAGGCTCGACCCTTCTACGATTCTGGGCACCATTTGATTTGGAATTCACCATGAAATTTGGGAATTTTTCCCAAATTCATTCATGGCTTCTTTGTAACTCCGTCATTTTAGTTAAAATGACACTGTAATTGTCAATTTAACCTCCTTGGACCGAATTTCATTTTGATTTCATCTCAATGTCACTTAAACCAACACTGCAACTCCTTAATTCAACCCAAATAACCTAGCAATTGTTAATTCAAGCTCTTTCATGTAAATTGTCCATAGAATTTTAACCTAAAATCAAGGCTTTTACCCATTTCTGTTTAGTTTTCTCAAAATTTTCTCAAATTTTCATGGGTCAACTCTATAAACATGGTTTTAATGGATTTTAAGCCCCTACATGCCTTAACAGATACCCAAATTGGGGGAAATTAATTTCTTTTACCTCAGTTACCAAATTGCAGACAAGTTTTCCAATTTCCCGTGAAGAAAACTTATGTCAAACACTTTGCAAGCACCAACGGATTTTTTTTTCCTCTACAATTTATGGTTTGTATTTAGATGTTTGGCCCATACAACTCGAGTGTTGTAGCTAACTCTAATACTAATTTTAAAGAACCCAACCTTCTAAACCCATTTAAAATTTTGCTTTGACACAACAAAATTTACACCATGTAGCATGCTAAATTACTCATGTTATTAACAACAATTTATAAAAACGTGATTGCAGTTAACCATACACACTAGAATAAACATGATAAAGGATAACATAAACTTATTTGTAAATAGATGAACCAACTATTTGTGTATGAAGGACATTCCTCCTAGCCATAGGCTTGCTGTTCATTTTCTCTCAACAACAAGCCACCCTCGAGCTGAAGCTATGAGTCCATAATGAGGTCTGGCTCTCTTGGTTTTCCACTCTCCACACATAGTAGCCCAAAACTAAATTCTCAAACTCTAATGGCAATTCCATTCCACCAAGTCTCTTTCCCTCAATTACCCAACCCAGGGAATGGTATCCCCCTTCTTTGCCACACAATCCCTGATGTCTTCCGACTCCCCTTTAGGGATCCAATGCACATGGTTAGCTGGAAATCTCTTAGCTGGGGACTCTGGGAATTATTAGTTGTTCAAGGAGTGCTCACAATATTCTTCTCAAGTCTACTGAGCCAATTTCCTCAATAGGAAATATCCCTTGTAGGCATACGACCTTCATTACAAACATACAACCTTCTTTCTAGCATAAAACACAGCCCAACAAGTTGTCTTTTCCATGGTTATCATGGTTGGCCCTCTTCCCATCACCTAACTCCTCTCTTGTTGTCCAAAAAAAAAATGTAAAAACTCTCCTCTTTTCCCATTCAAATTTCCTTTTTTCCGATGCATGTTGACTCTCACTCTTCCTAAGGTTGATTGTACCCATGCCCATGCTTTCAATAACTCGGTGAGATGACTTCCTCACCCAACCTCTTACATGCATTCAATAATTTAGTGTCTAATAAGTCAAAGGAAGGATTAGATGGTAATGGCACATTAACTTAGGAAAATGACACAAGTTCTCTCCTTGGACTCCCCTTTAGCCCCCTCTCTTGTGGAATCATAGCCCCCCATCATTATTGTCCCTCTTGTATCGCAACAAGTGTTTTACTTTTATTAAAAATTTCAATGTAATTTTTTTATATAGCTTATCCCTCGACCATATAAATCAATGCAGGCTTTCCGACCCAAACATATCGGCTCACTAACCTAAATCACATCTTCACAATTATATTACAATTCACGGGGATTAAAACTGGGGATGTTACATGTAATGTACCCAACCACCCAGGCTGGGCCACATCACACCAAACACTCTGTATTATGACTCTGATACCATAATGTAGTTGTTCCCCAACCCAACCGAGGAACCTTACGATGCAGACTACGCATAAAAATGAAACTTCTGCTAACTAAAGTAATTCTTTTACTGTTAGTCGATTTCCTGTAGCTTACAACTACAAATCTAAAACATATTTAGCTACTGTATATAACCATAAAACAAAGGCATCTAAAGCATGCTAATAATCAACAGGAAATGCAACTAAACCACTCATTACAACAACATATAAGTCATTCTCATTTATGCAGAGTTCACGCATAAGAATAACACTTATCTTTAAACAAGAATCATGCAACTAGCTTCTTGGGACAGACGTTCCACCCAATCATAGACTGACTGTTCCAAATCTCAACAACCAGTCACCCCCGAGCCGAGGCTAGTAATCCACAAAAGAGGGTGGTCTCTCACAGTCCACTCGTAGCTCATAAAACTCACAACCCAACTGATATTCTCCTACAACTATCTCAATTTTTCTACCAGCTCTCTTCCTCCTGGCCTGCCCAACCCAAGGAATGCGCCATTTGTTTATCAGGGATAACCCAAGGGATGTACAATCCGTTTACCAGGGATAACCCAAGGGATGTACCATCTGTTTACTAAGGATAACCCAAGGGATGTACCATATGTTTATCAGGTTTAAAGCAAGGGATGTATCATTTATTTATCGGGGATAACCCAAGGAATGTGCCATTCATTTATCAGGGTCTCTCTAGGATAGGTAGCTAGGAATCTCTTAGCTGGGGACTCAAGGGAACATGCCGCTAGGAAAACTATCAACAAACCAACAACAAACACTTGTTGTTTTAGTGCAACTCACATAGGAGTTCACTCTTCAGGCTCGACAACCAGGCTCTTCAGTTCTCCAGCTCCAGTTCACTCTAGTTATGATCTTGTTATGCTCCAGAGTTCGCCCTCCATGGCTGCACCAGCTCCAATATATCCTTCTTACTCCCTCCTTTCTTCCCATTCACAAAATCGACTTATTGTAAAACTTGTTGTCCCAACCCATACAAATTTGGTCTCTTGTGGCTTGCCTTTCTTGACTCACACTCTTCCCCAAGTTGATTGTACTTAACCCCCATGTGCCCAATAACTCTGGGATGTCACCACTCACACCCACCCTCTTACATGTATTCAATGATTGGCTTTGGGAACACTCAATCATAAATGGAAAGGTTTGTATACAATACACAAGTTTAGGAAAAATGGGTTAAATTAATATACTTAGGTAATCCCCCCTTTGACCCCTCTTGGCCATTATCCTAGACACTTCCCCCTCTTGTGTATTAATTCAACCGCCATCTCTTTTCCATGTCCCCTTAGCAGCTGACATCATATTTTTATTATTAAAACATTGAAATACAATTCACATATTACATCGCTTGGTCGTAGCCACATATTATATCCACATAAGCATTAATTAAACTGGGAATTATAATGACGATTTTACATTTCCCCTCCCCTACGATTGTTTTTCATCCTCGGTGCACTCTATGTTCACACACACACACACACACACACATGCAAATTTACATCACAACACTTGAAAATAAAAAATTTGCAATTTAACAATTCCATCAATATCTCCAACCATCAATCTCTTGTTCCTCTCAACTCGTTGACCCAAGGAATGCACCATTCGTTTATTAGAGTTAACCCAAGGGATGTACCATCTGTTTATCAAGGCTAACCCAAGGAATGAACCATTCATTTATCAAGGTCCCCAATGCAGTTGGATAGGACTCTGAGATGTGGTTCTGGAACTTTAGCTTTCCAAAATGGAGTCTTGCATTATGCCTTCTTCAAAATTGTCAAAAAATTTACAGGTACTTTGCTCGCATGTTTTATTCATGCTCCCATGTATCATCTTCATAACCACATCAGGTCCATTGAACCTTTACCATCCCTATGGATTTGTTCCCGAGCACTTTGACTTTCTGATCCAGGATACATACTAGTTCCACCCGGAAATCCCCTTCGTGCTCCACCTAGATCAGATTCCAATCAATTATGTGGTTAGGACCAGACACATATTTCTTTAACAATGACACATGAAATACCTTATGCACTCGCATGGATGTAGGCAAAGCTAACATGTATTCAACTAACCCTATGTTTTCTAATATTTCAAAAGGCCCACAATATCTCGCTGCCAACTTCAGGCAACTCCATAATCTTAGCAAACTTCTCTTTGCCTTCACTTTCAAAAACACATGTTCGCCTACTTTAAAATCTATGAAAACTCTATTCTTGTCTGCATAAATTTTCTACCTATCCTGGGAAGCCTTTAAATTCTGCTTTATCTTTTCCATCTGCTCTTCCATTTCTTTTAACAATTATGGCCCAACGACTGCTCTATCTGCTAGATTATCCCAACTCACAAGAGTGTTACATTTTTTGCCATACAATGCTTCAAACAGACTCATCTTCAATGAGGCTCGATACCCATTATTGTATCCAAATTCAACTAAATGAATATAATCTTCCCACTTTGATGGTTGATCCAACACATACATTCTAAGCATGTCCTCAATTATCCTGTTAGTCCTCTCTTTTTTCCCATTTGACTCTGGATGATATGTTGTACTGAGATTTAGATTTGATTAAAAGCATTTGAACAAACCTTTCCAAAAATTCGAAGTAAACTTTGGATATCTGTATGAAACTATTGTCTTAGGCATTCCATGTAACCCAACAACTTCCTTTATGAAAATCTCTGCAATATTTGTTGCCTTATGTGTAGTCTTTACTGGAATCAAATGTGTTGCTTCAATCAATTTATCCACCACCACCATGATGAAATCATGTTGCTTCACTGTTCTAGGAAGCTTAGTAATAAAATCAATTGTAACTACTTCCCACTTCCATTCCAGAATGGGCAATGGTTGTAGCAAACCTGCTGGGTGTCTATGCTTTGTCTTTGCCTTTTAGCATTCTAGACATTTGGCTATGTAATTAGCCACTTCCTTCTTCATTCTTGGCCAAAAGTATTGGCTTCTTACTGCTGCAATTGTCTTCTAATATCCCGGGTGCCCTACATATAGCACATTGTGCATTTCCTTCATAACTGCATTTTTCAACTCATCGGAATTCAACACATATACTTTCCCCTTGTACATGAGAATTCCATCTTCTTTCAGCTCATAGAAATCAAATTTCTGCTGAAAATTACCTTGTTGTAATGCTTATTTTATTTTCACATATTGTTGATCTGAATTCGCCGCTGCAATAATTTGATCTTTCAAATATGTCATGTACACGTTGATGGCTACCACATGCACTTCATGAGATCTTATGTTGAGTGCATCAACTACTTGATTTTCTTTGCCTTTTATATGCTTAATTTCGAAGTCATATTCACTCATAAATTCCATCCATCTAGTTTGTTTGACATTTGGTGTTGGCTGTCCAAACAAGTGTTTTAGACCACAATGGTCTGTTCTTAGCTCGAATTTCTTACCCATAAGGTAATGCCTCCACATTTTTAATGCATGTACAATATCTTCTAACTCTAGATCATGTGTAGCATAATTCCTCTCATGCTCTTTTAATTTTCTGGAATCATATCATACCACATGGTCCCTTTGACTGAGAACTCCACCGTTTCCTTGCATGCATCGGTGCACATAACAAAATCTTCATTTGGATCCGCAATCTTCAGTATTGGTGCACTTGCCAATATTTCCTTCAACTGTTGAAAACTCTCTTCACACTTGGAAGTCCATTCAAATTTCACTCCCTTCTTTTGAAAAGAAGTGATTGGACTTGCAATTCTTGAGAACCCTTTTATGAATATTCGGTAATAACCGGCAAGACCCATGAATGATCTGACCTCTGTCACATTCTTTGGCGTTGGGCATCCTCTAATGGCCTCTATCTTCTCAGGATCAACTTCTATCCCTGCTATTGAAATTATATGCCCCAAGTAGTGAATCTTCTTTTGGTAAAAGATGCACTTACTTAGCGTAGCATACAATTTATGCTCTCTTAAAACTTGCAACACCATTTTTAATTGTTGCTCATGTTCTTCTTCTGATTTAGAATAGACGAGGTTATAATTTAAGAACACAATCACAAACTTGTCCAGGTACTCCCTGAATACTCCATTCATCAGGCACAAAAAAACTGTTGGGGCATTTGACAACCCAAATGGCACTACCATGAATTCATAATTCCCATATCTTGTTCTAAATGTTGTCTTGTTGATGTCTTCCTCCTTTATCCTTACTTGATGATAGCCCGATCTCAAGTCAATCTTCGAAAATATTCTTGTACCTTTCAGCTGGTCAAACAAATCATCAATTCTTGGAAAATGACACTTATTCTTTATGGTAACCTTATTAAGCTGCATGAAATCAATACACAACCTTAAGGTTCCATCCTTCTTCTTTCCAAAAAGAATCGGGGCTCCCCAAGGTGACACACTTGGGTGTATATACCCCTTCTTCAAAATTTCTTTAAGCTGCATCTGCAAATATTTTAATTCCGGTGTACCCATTTTGTAAGGTGTCTTAGAGACCAGGGCAACTCCTGGCACCAAATCAATAGAGAAATCAATGTCTCTTTTTTGTGGTAGTCCCAAAATTTCTCTAAAAATATCTTCAAAATCCCTCAAAACTGGATGGTATTCGATGCTTACCACTTTGTCTTTGGTTGCCTCCTCCATATGGGCTGCAAACATCTGACATCCTTTGTGGAAGCTCTTCTTCAATTGCATAGTTGAAATCTCTCTAATAGCTACAACTCTTGGAATGCCTTGAATCTTGCCTTGCTGCCCTTCCTCATCAAGACACGTGATTGTCTTGTTGTAATAGTCTAGGACAACATGATGTATCTCCAACCAATCCATACCAATTAGACAATCATATGAACCCAATGGTATGATGTTTACATCCACCTTTGTATCGAGTCCATTCATGTCTACTAGACAATCTTTAACCAACTCATTGATTTTCCTCTTAGCCCCCGTGGCTAACTGAACTAACCAAGATTTCTTATGATTACTTCTTTGCAAATTAAATCTTTCAAGAATGTTATCATTTATGTAACTATGACTAGCTCTATAATCAATTAAAATTGCTATGGGCTCATTATTGATCTTACCTTCCACTTCAATCATGGGAGATTGATACTCTTCCTACTTGTTATCCAAGGCTGTATAAATCCTTGGCATGCTCTTGCCCATGTCTTCCATGGTTTCAGCCTCTTGAATTTTGTGGACAATTCTTATTATTTCTCCTTTGTGAGGGCAATCCTTATATAGATGATTTCCCCCACATCCCCAACATTGCACCAGTTGCTGCCTTGTCCTTTTTCCAAATGAATCTGCAGTCTTGTGTTCATTTTGGGCAACTTGACCTTGCTGATTTTCTTGGGAATTATTCGTGAAAAAGGGTGGTTTAAAACCCTTATGCATTTGATCCTTCTTATCCTTCATCTTGTCATTCCAAAGCTTTTTGGAAAACTAGTCTTCCTTTGCTCTGTACATACAAATGCCTTGCTCTCCTTATGGTTTCCTCCAAGGTTTTGGGGTTGTCATATTGAATCTTATCACTGTAGAAAGAGGGTAACCCACTTAGAAACCTTTTGATTTTGAATTTCTCATCCTTGAGGAAGTCAACATACTTCAACAATTCAAAGAACTGCTTCTCATATTCCTCCATTGTCATGGTTCCCAACTTGAGTTCAAATAACTCTTTCATCTTTCTTTCATAGTAATGCTCGAACAAATATTTCTCTTGGAAATATCCCTTGAAATCCCTCCATGATATTATTTTCTCATCAAGGTTCTTAGCTTGCTTAAGTTGATCCCACAAAATGGTTGCTTTCCCTTGCAAGTGGTAGGTGTCGATTTTAGCTTCTACCCGAGATGGGTAATTATGTAGCTTGAAATATTTGTTCATTTCCAACAACCATGCCTTAACATCTTCTCCTTTCTTGTGCTCACCATTGAAAGTTGGTGGCTTATTCTTCCTGAGTTCACCCTACAAGATGTTTGCCTCTGGTATTCTCCTTTGCCTCTGAACATGAGACACACTTGGGCTGCTCCCTGGACCTGAACTTGCATGAGTTCTTCTAGTGGAATGCCTTGGATAATGATAGCGTCTACTCATGCTTCTTAACTTCCTATCATTCCCATGATCATCTCTTTTGCTATGGGATCTTGATGTTGATACTTGTCTAGCAATAACTGCTTGATTGGTGCCAGATTCCTTGTTAACTTGCTTCTGTAGCATATTTATGCTTTGAAGTATTTCTTCTTGAGCCTTCATGATCCTCTCATTATCATCCCTATAGCTTCACACTTCTTTTTGCAGGCTTCTCATAGTTACAGTCTGCTGCCTATCTCTTCTCCCATTAGACTCAGTCTCAACATTACCCATGCTAATATGCAGACCTCCAATTTCTTCGTCATGGCTGTAAAACCCTTGAGCATCCTCCATGTCTTTAGTTCCCATGCCTCAATTTGTGTTTTGAGCTAATAGTTACAACAATTACAAGTTGCAATTTCCACTCTTTTGTTACTACAAAATTCACTTTTATCACTTTTGAAGAGAATATAATGCCCAAATCAAAATTATGGGTTGACAGATCTCTTCTACTCCTCAAGACCTTTCCAATGACTATTTGTTTGCTCCAATCTGAGCTGAAAATTATGGTGGCAAAACAATGAAGGAACATTCATTAGCACGTGGAACACAATATCAACGCTCAACAACCGTCCGATCATTTCTTGATTAGATCTCTGCCATCGATTTGTCTTAATGGATTCACCGCAGATCTAAGTCATATTTCTTCATACCTTCCATGAACCCACCACCAACACTTATCTTCTTTTTCCTTCGCGGAATCACGAACTCGCAGACTCATAAACTTGTAACTTCCTTTCATGAGTCTGTCTGTGAAGTCCCAACACTTAGCCATTTTTCCATCTACATGGAGTCGCAGACTCATAAAATTGTAACCTTCCTTTCATAAGTTCGTCCAAGAAGTCCCAACACTTAGCCATTTTTCCATCTACATGGACTCGCAAACTCATAAACTTGTAACCTTCCTTTAATAAGTTCGTCCGAGAAGTCCCAACACTTAGCCATTTTTCCATCTACGCAGACTCGCAGACTTAACACTTAGACAAATTCCAAGATCTTACTGCAGTTTCGTGGGACTGACAGTTGGCCTGCCACATGGCTCCACATCACCTGCCAACTGTCATCCCATCGAACATGTACCCGCCACGATGGCAATACATGTCTTTCTTCTACCACGTCAGTTAACACGTGGGCTCCATGTCATGCTGATGTCATCATTTGAAAAATACCCAAATTTTTTCGATCTTGCTTATGTAAAAAAATTCCAAAGAGGCTCAATTCTTCACATTACCCATGAAATTCTATCAATTTTACAACAATAATTTAATAAAACAAGTTGCAGACATACTCCATAAATTAATTCTCTGCAAGTTTCCTCTCTAGCGTTATGCTAACTCGGCCCATCCAGGATTAGCGTTGAAAACTGGGCTCTGATACCACTTTGTAACGTACCCATCCACCTAGGTTGGGCCACGTCACACCAAACAATTTGTCTTACGACTCTGATACCATAATGTAATCATTCCCCAACCCAACCAAGGAACCTTACGATGCGAAATACATATAAAAAAGAAACTTCTGCTAACTAAAGTAATTATTTTATTGTTAGTTGATTTCCTGTAGCTTATAGCTACAAATCTAAAACATATTTAGCTATTGTCTATAACCATAAAACATATGCATCTAAACCATGTTAATAATCAACATGGAATGCAACTAAAACACTCATTACATCAACATATAAGTCATTCTCATTTACGCAGAGTTCACACAAAACAATAACACATGTAAATAACTCAACAACAAGATAAAACACTTATCTTTAAACAAGAATCATGCAACCAACTGTTTGGGATGGACGTTCCACCCAACCATAGACTGACTGTTCCAAATCTCAACAGCCAGTCACCCCCGAGATGA
>ML829037.1:37332-53623 GCA_009831015.1 Picea engelmannii | reverse complement strand
CTATCCTCCATACTTAACCATTTCCACATTTAACCATTTCCATACTTAACCCATTTCCATACTTAGTCTATTTTCATTTTTCATTTTTCATTATTCACTTTGTTAATTTTCATATTACCCACCATTTAGTCATTTTCATAATTTATTTCCACATTCATTTTCATAATTCATTTCCATTTTCCATGTCCACTTATTTATTTTCATTATTATTTTCATAATTCATTTCCATTTTCCATTTTACAATTTATACGTTCATTCCCATAATTCATTTCCATTTTCTTGTTCATTCTTGTAATTCATTTACATGAGATCTACACCAAAGTCTCTATAGTCTCATTTGTTCCATGTGAGGACTATGGTAAACTTTTCATTATAAACACTTAAAATCTCTTGACCACAATGCATGTGGGATTGAAACGAATTTTGATGAAGAGCTAGGATTAACTCACGAAATTGATGGAGGGTTGTTGAGCAACAATCTTCAAAAGCTCGTAACTCAATATTCACGTGTCGGTTTTGGGAAAACTATACCTCATTGGAAAGGTAATTTAATGAGGAAGACAATGGGACAAGTCTCAAGGGATGAATTTCTCCATAATTCTCCTAGAAACTGAATGAACATTCAACCCTGTTTCCATGGTTTGCTAGTAAATTTGTTTGGAACCTTGACTTCCCAAGGCTATAACTTGAGATCTAGAACTCCAAATCATGCTCAGGAAGACCCATTGGAAATTTGGGACGATGAAGATTACTTCTAGAGTGGTTTACATGGCTAATAAATCAGCTATAATGTTCAAAAAATTAAAACACAATCCACTCTTGATTAAGGCATTCAACTTAAAGTTTTGGAATTGAAAATTTATTAAATGTCTTTTATTAAAGGACAAAGTGGGTCCCACTTGGAGGCATGAATTTCAATGACATAAGTCATTAATGAGACTTCAATGAAACATTAATTAAAAGTGGTTTATTCCAAAAAGGAATCGTGTGAAAAAATCTATAAAGGCAAATCCTAACTACTTCAAGAACATTGAAAGCAGATTTTAAACGAGCAAGAGAAGACACCATCAAGGGTTTGGCAGTCAAAAGTTTCTACAGTGGTGAAGAGTCTACAATAGGTAAAGCTCTATCTTTCCAAGATTTAGTGGATTGGTCTGCCAAAACTTGTCTCTCTACATCTTCTTATTTTATGTTTCTTTCCATCAAATCTTCCATGAATGTATGGAAAACACGAAGATTTGGGTTTGAGTAGTTCTTTCTCTAGAAATCTTCAGTCATCTTCTAACATTTCAGGTCCAAATGAGTGAAATATCTACGTGTAAAAAATAGAAGTGGTTTGTTTCAAATCATGTGATTGTCATTGGAATATTTTGAGGATGTTTCAGTTCTCTTGCTCCAGACATTGTTGAACTTGTCATATTGGGATATTTTTATAAATTTCTCCTGCATAGAACTATTCGGGGCACTACATTAGTGATATCTCAGAGTTGAGTTGAAAGAATGTGATTTCAAATGTATGTCCTATCAAAATCAATTTTTATTGTAATGAAGTTATCATTTAAATTTCTTTGAAGACCTTTGATTTCTTCATCTTGCAAAAGTCATAGCAGATTCCAAGTTTAGTTTATCTTACAAGAAAGAAAGAATGTTTATTGAATGGAGATTCCAAAACCTTGTAGACACAAATATCTGCTGACACACTTTATCCTATCTTTTCTTTAAATGATCTGATATATATTTGTTAATTGTATATAAGGGTTGTACATTTGTATATATAAGCTTTCTTGGAAGATATTTCAGGGTTTTCTCTTTAGCATTCACCCTTTAAATTCATTGTAGAACCATACAAAGAATCTTCCAACCTTTCAGCCAAAGAGGAGTACCACCTCTCTAAAAATGTAGGGGGATTCATATCCCCACGAGGTTGACCTTAAGACCTTAAAATAATGTTTTAGATCAACACCTTTCCTCCTCTTCTTCTCCTCTCTCTTTTTTTCTTCTCTCGTTTCTTTCCCTTCTCTTCTCCCTTCTTCTCCTCCCTCTTTTCCTTCTCCTTTTCCTTTCCTTTTCTTTATTTTATTTTATTAAATCATATCACTGGCCCCACCGTACCCATTTTCCCACCTGGAACCTCGCTGACCGTGGATGAGACATGGGTCCCACCTCTTCTTCTAAGCCTCCACTTGGCACCCATTCATTAGTTGCAAGAATGGGCAGGTCCCATCCCACACCCCTTTTCCTTAGGGCACGTGACTTTCTCGATCCTCAAATCGAACGATGGATGATAAAGGGAGATCGACTACTCACATTGATATTGAAACTTTTAGTTGGAAGGAGGTTAATGATGCAAAAAAATTCGATATCACCAAACCTCCCTCAACCTACGTGTCGCTCCCACATTCATTTAAGAGCTTTTTTCAACTTTGAAAAAATATTTTAAAAATCTATGATACCACTGATGGTATCATAGCTCACCACTCATCCATCATGGCACATACGCCAACCTGGGGCCCACCATCGCACACTATAGACCGTCGACCTCTCCACATTGGCCTACCACCCCACCACCATTGTAGTCCACATCATCACTGCCATGTCACCAGGTATGAAATTTCCAAAAAATTTCAAAAATTATGAAAATTCCCAAATTTAAAAAAAACTTATTTTTAGAATTTCTCCCTTGGTCACCATGGAACTATGTAACTCGAATTCCCTGGGAAATTTGACCCTACAAATGCTTAACTACCACTAGGCTCGACCCTTCTACGATTCTGGGCACCATTTGATTTGGAATTCACCATGAAATTTGGGAATTTTTCCCAAATTCATTCATGGCTTCTTTGTAACTCCGTCATTTTAGTTAAAATGACACTGTAATTGTCAATTTAACCTCCTTGGACCGAATTTCATTTTGATTTCATCTCAATGTCACTTAAACCAACACTGCAACTCCTTAATTCAACCCAAATAACCTAGCAATTGTTAATTCAAGCTCTTTCATGTAAATTGTCCATAGAATTTTAACCTAAAATCAAGGCTTTTACCCATTTCTGTTTAGTTTTCTCAAAATTTTCTCAAATTTTCATGGGTCAACTCTATAAACATGGTTTTAATGGATTTTAAGCCCCTACATGCCTTAACAGATACCCAAATTGGGGGAAATTAATTTCTTTTACCTCAGTTACCAAATTGCAGACAAGTTTTCCAATTTCCCGTGAAGAAAACTTATGTCAAACACTTTGCAAGCACCAACGGATTTTTTTTTCCTCTACAATTTATGGTTTGTATTTAGATGTTTGGCCCATACAACTCGAGTGTTGTAGCTAACTCTAATACTAATTTTAAAGAACCCAACCTTCTAAACCCATTTAAAATTTTGCTTTGACACAACAAAATTTACACCATGTAGCATGCTAAATTACTCATGTTATTAACAACAATTTATAAAAACGTGATTGCAGTTAACCATACACACTAGAATAAACATGATAAAGGATAACATAAACTTATTTGTAAATAGATGAACCAACTATTTGTGTATGAAGGACATTCCTCCTAGCCATAGGCTTGCTGTTCATTTTCTCTCAACAACAAGCCACCCTCGAGCTGAAGCTATGAGTCCATAATGAGGTCTGGCTCTCTTGGTTTTCCACTCTCCACACATAGTAGCCCAAAACTAAATTCTCAAACTCTAATGGCAATTCCATTCCACCAAGTCTCTTTCCCTCAATTACCCAACCCAGGGAATGGTATCCCCCTTCTTTGCCACACAATCCCTGATGTCTTCCGACTCCCCTTTAGGGATCCAATGCACATGGTTAGCTGGAAATCTCTTAGCTGGGGACTCTGGGAATTATTAGTTGTTCAAGGAGTGCTCACAATATTCTTCTCAAGTCTACTGAGCCAATTTCCTCAATAGGAAATATCCCTTGTAGGCATACGACCTTCATTACAAACATACAACCTTCTTTCTAGCATAAAACACAGCCCAACAAGTTGTCTTTTCCATGGTTATCATGGTTGGCCCTCTTCCCATCACCTAACTCCTCTCTTGTTGTCCAAAAAAAAAATGTAAAAACTCTCCTCTTTTCCCATTCAAATTTCCTTTTTTCCGATGCATGTTGACTCTCACTCTTCCTAAGGTTGATTGTACCCATGCCCATGCTTTCAATAACTCGGTGAGATGACTTCCTCACCCAACCTCTTACATGCATTCAATAATTTAGTGTCTAATAAGTCAAAGGAAGGATTAGATGGTAATGGCACATTAACTTAGGAAAATGACACAAGTTCTCTCCTTGGACTCCCCTTTAGCCCCCTCTCTTGTGGAATCATAGCCCCCCATCATTATTGTCCCTCTTGTATCGCAACAAGTGTTTTACTTTTATTAAAAATTTCAATGTAATTTTTTTATATAGCTTATCCCTCGACCATATAAATCAATGCAGGCTTTCCGACCCAAACATATCGGCTCACTAACCTAAATCACATCTTCACAATTATATTACAATTCACGGGGATTAAAACTGGGGATGTTACATGTAATGTACCCAACCACCCAGGCTGGGCCACATCACACCAAACACTCTGTATTATGACTCTGATACCATAATGTAGTTGTTCCCCAACCCAACCGAGGAACCTTACGATGCAGACTACGCATAAAAATGAAACTTCTGCTAACTAAAGTAATTCTTTTACTGTTAGTCGATTTCCTGTAGCTTACAACTACAAATCTAAAACATATTTAGCTACTGTATATAACCATAAAACAAAGGCATCTAAAGCATGCTAATAATCAACAGGAAATGCAACTAAACCACTCATTACAACAACATATAAGTCATTCTCATTTATGCAGAGTTCACGCATAAGAATAACACTTATCTTTAAACAAGAATCATGCAACTAGCTTCTTGGGACAGACGTTCCACCCAATCATAGACTGACTGTTCCAAATCTCAACAACCAGTCACCCCCGAGCCGAGGCTAGTAATCCACAAAAGAGGGTGGTCTCTCACAGTCCACTCGTAGCTCATAAAACTCACAACCCAACTGATATTCTCCTACAACTATCTCAATTTTTCTACCAGCTCTCTTCCTCCTGGCCTGCCCAACCCAAGGAATGCGCCATTTGTTTATCAGGGATAACCCAAGGGATGTACAATCCGTTTACCAGGGATAACCCAAGGGATGTACCATCTGTTTACTAAGGATAACCCAAGGGATGTACCATATGTTTATCAGGTTTAAAGCAAGGGATGTATCATTTATTTATCGGGGATAACCCAAGGAATGTGCCATTCATTTATCAGGGTCTCTCTAGGATAGGTAGCTAGGAATCTCTTAGCTGGGGACTCAAGGGAACATGCCGCTAGGAAAACTATCAACAAACCAACAACAAACACTTGTTGTTTTAGTGCAACTCACATAGGAGTTCACTCTTCAGGCTCGACAACCAGGCTCTTCAGTTCTCCAGCTCCAGTTCACTCTAGTTATGATCTTGTTATGCTCCAGAGTTCGCCCTCCATGGCTGCACCAGCTCCAATATATCCTTCTTACTCCCTCCTTTCTTCCCATTCACAAAATCGACTTATTGTAAAACTTGTTGTCCCAACCCATACAAATTTGGTCTCTTGTGGCTTGCCTTTCTTGACTCACACTCTTCCCCAAGTTGATTGTACTTAACCCCCATGTGCCCAATAACTCTGGGATGTCACCACTCACACCCACCCTCTTACATGTATTCAATGATTGGCTTTGGGAACACTCAATCATAAATGGAAAGGTTTGTATACAATACACAAGTTTAGGAAAAATGGGTTAAATTAATATACTTAGGTAATCCCCCCTTTGACCCCTCTTGGCCATTATCCTAGACACTTCCCCCTCTTGTGTATTAATTCAACCGCCATCTCTTTTCCATGTCCCCTTAGCAGCTGACATCATATTTTTATTATTAAAACATTGAAATACAATTCACATATTACATCGCTTGGTCGTAGCCACATATTATATCCACATAAGCATTAATTAAACTGGGAATTATAATGACGATTTTACATTTCCCCTCCCCTACGATTGTTTTTCATCCTCGGTGCACTCTATGTTCACACACACACACACACACACACATGCAAATTTACATCACAACACTTGAAAATAAAAAATTTGCAATTTAACAATTCCATCAATATCTCCAACCATCAATCTCTTGTTCCTCTCAACTCGTTGACCCAAGGAATGCACCATTCGTTTATTAGAGTTAACCCAAGGGATGTACCATCTGTTTATCAAGGCTAACCCAAGGAATGAACCATTCATTTATCAAGGTCCCCAATGCAGTTGGATAGGACTCTGAGATGTGGTTCTGGAACTTTAGCTTTCCAAAATGGAGTCTTGCATTATGCCTTCTTCAAAATTGTCAAAAAATTTACAGGTACTTTGCTCGCATGTTTTATTCATGCTCCCATGTATCATCTTCATAACCACATCAGGTCCATTGAACCTTTACCATCCCTATGGATTTGTTCCCGAGCACTTTGACTTTCTGATCCAGGATACATACTAGTTCCACCCGGAAATCCCCTTCGTGCTCCACCTAGATCAGATTCCAATCAATTATGTGGTTAGGACCAGACACATATTTCTTTAACAATGACACATGAAATACCTTATGCACTCGCATGGAT
Source organism: Picea engelmannii (assembly GCA_009831015.1). Taxonomy (NCBI): domain Eukaryota; kingdom Viridiplantae; phylum Streptophyta; class Pinopsida; order Pinales; family Pinaceae; genus Picea; species Picea engelmannii. The sequence continues at coordinate 46,931 of ML829037.1, read as the reverse complement.
GTAGGCAAAGCTAACATGTATTCAACTAACCCTATGTTTTCTAATATTTCAAAAGGCCCACAATATCTCGCTGCCAACTTCAGGCAACTCCATAATCTTAGCAAACTTCTCTTTGCCTTCACTTTCAAAAACACATGTTCGCCTACTTTAAAATCTATGAAAACTCTATTCTTGTCTGCATAAATTTTCTACCTATCCTGGGAAGCCTTTAAATTCTGCTTTATCTTTTCCATCTGCTCTTCCATTTCTTTTAACAATTATGGCCCAACGACTGCTCTATCTGCTAGATTATCCCAACTCACAAGAGTGTTACATTTTTTGCCATACAATGCTTCAAACAGACTCATCTTCAATGAGGCTCGATACCCATTATTGTATCCAAATTCAACTAAATGAATATAATCTTCCCACTTTGATGGTTGATCCAACACATACATTCTAAGCATGTCCTCAATTATCCTGTTAGTCCTCTCTTTTTTCCCATTTGACTCTGGATGATATGTTGTACTGAGATTTAGATTTGATTAAAAGCATTTGAACAAACCTTTCCAAAAATTCGAAGTAAACTTTGGATATCTGTATGAAACTATTGTCTTAGGCATTCCATGTAACCCAACAACTTCCTTTATGAAAATCTCTGCAATATTTGTTGCCTTATGTGTAGTCTTTACTGGAATCAAATGTGTTGCTTCAATCAATTTATCCACCACCACCATGATGAAATCATGTTGCTTCACTGTTCTAGGAAGCTTAGTAATAAAATCAATTGTAACTACTTCCCACTTCCATTCCAGAATGGGCAATGGTTGTAGCAAACCTGCTGGGTGTCTATGCTTTGTCTTTGCCTTTTAGCATTCTAGACATTTGGCTATGTAATTAGCCACTTCCTTCTTCATTCTTGGCCAAAAGTATTGGCTTCTTACTGCTGCAATTGTCTTCTAATATCCCGGGTGCCCTACATATAGCACATTGTGCATTTCCTTCATAACTGCATTTTTCAACTCATCGGAATTCAACACATATACTTTCCCCTTGTACATGAGAATTCCATCTTCTTTCAGCTCATAGAAATCAAATTTCTGCTGAAAATTACCTTGTTGTAATGCTTATTTTATTTTCACATATTGTTGATCTGAATTCGCCGCTGCAATAATTTGATCTTTCAAATATGTCATGTACACGTTGATGGCTACCACATGCACTTCATGAGATCTTATGTTGAGTGCATCAACTACTTGATTTTCTTTGCCTTTTATATGCTTAATTTCGAAGTCATATTCACTCATAAATTCCATCCATCTAGTTTGTTTGACATTTGGTGTTGGCTGTCCAAACAAGTGTTTTAGACCACAATGGTCTGTTCTTAGCTCGAATTTCTTACCCATAAGGTAATGCCTCCACATTTTTAATGCATGTACAATATCTTCTAACTCTAGATCATGTGTAGCATAATTCCTCTCATGCTCTTTTAATTTTCTGGAATCATATCATACCACATGGTCCCTTTGACTGAGAACTCCACCGTTTCCTTGCATGCATCGGTGCACATAACAAAATCTTCATTTGGATCCGCAATCTTCAGTATTGGTGCACTTGCCAATATTTCCTTCAACTGTTGAAAACTCTCTTCACACTTGGAAGTCCATTCAAATTTCACTCCCTTCTTTTGAAAAGAAGTGATTGGACTTGCAATTCTTGAGAACCCTTTTATGAATATTCGGTAATAACCGGCAAGACCCATGAATGATCTGACCTCTGTCACATTCTTTGGCGTTGGGCATCCTCTAATGGCCTCTATCTTCTCAGGATCAACTTCTATCCCTGCTATTGAAATTATATGCCCCAAGTAGTGAATCTTCTTTTGGTAAAAGATGCACTTACTTAGCGTAGCATACAATTTATGCTCTCTTAAAACTTGCAACACCATTTTTAATTGTTGCTCATGTTCTTCTTCTGATTTAGAATAGACGAGGTTATAATTTAAGAACACAATCACAAACTTGTCCAGGTACTCCCTGAATACTCCATTCATCAGGCACAAAAAAACTGTTGGGGCATTTGACAACCCAAATGGCACTACCATGAATTCATAATTCCCATATCTTGTTCTAAATGTTGTCTTGTTGATGTCTTCCTCCTTTATCCTTACTTGATGATAGCCCGATCTCAAGTCAATCTTCGAAAATATTCTTGTACCTTTCAGCTGGTCAAACAAATCATCAATTCTTGGAAAATGACACTTATTCTTTATGGTAACCTTATTAAGCTGCATGAAATCAATACACAACCTTAAGGTTCCATCCTTCTTCTTTCCAAAAAGAATCGGGGCTCCCCAAGGTGACACACTTGGGTGTATATACCCCTTCTTCAAAATTTCTTTAAGCTGCATCTGCAAATATTTTAATTCCGGTGTACCCATTTTGTAAGGTGTCTTAGAGACCAGGGCAACTCCTGGCACCAAATCAATAGAGAAATCAATGTCTCTTTTTTGTGGTAGTCCCAAAATTTCTCTAAAAATATCTTCAAAATCCCTCAAAACTGGATGGTATTCGATGCTTACCACTTTGTCTTTGGTTGCCTCCTCCATATGGGCTGCAAACATCTGACATCCTTTGTGGAAGCTCTTCTTCAATTGCATAGTTGAAATCTCTCTAATAGCTACAACTCTTGGAATGCCTTGAATCTTGCCTTGCTGCCCTTCCTCATCAAGACACGTGATTGTCTTGTTGTAATAGTCTAGGACAACATGATGTATCTCCAACCAATCCATACCAATTAGACAATCATATGAACCCAATGGTATGATGTTTACATCCACCTTTGTATCGAGTCCATTCATGTCTACTAGACAATCTTTAACCAACTCATTGATTTTCCTCTTAGCCCCCGTGGCTAACTGAACTAACCAAGATTTCTTATGATTACTTCTTTGCAAATTAAATCTTTCAAGAATGTTATCATTTATGTAACTATGACTAGCTCTATAATCAATTAAAATTGCTATGGGCTCATTATTGATCTTACCTTCCACTTCAATCATGGGAGATTGATACTCTTCCTACTTGTTATCCAAGGCTGTATAAATCCTTGGCATGCTCTTGCCCATGTCTTCCATGGTTTCAGCCTCTTGAATTTTGTGGACAATTCTTATTATTTCTCCTTTGTGAGGGCAATCCTTATATAGATGATTTCCCCCACATCCCCAACATTGCACCAGTTGCTGCCTTGTCCTTTTTCCAAATGAATCTGCAGTCTTGTGTTCATTTTGGGCAACTTGACCTTGCTGATTTTCTTGGGAATTATTCGTGAAAAAGGGTGGTTTAAAACCCTTATGCATTTGATCCTTCTTATCCTTCATCTTGTCATTCCAAAGCTTTTTGGAAAACTAGTCTTCCTTTGCTCTGTACATACAAATGCCTTGCTCTCCTTATGGTTTCCTCCAAGGTTTTGGGGTTGTCATATTGAATCTTATCACTGTAGAAAGAGGGTAACCCACTTAGAAACCTTTTGATTTTGAATTTCTCATCCTTGAGGAAGTCAACATACTTCAACAATTCAAAGAACTGCTTCTCATATTCCTCCATTGTCATGGTTCCCAACTTGAGTTCAAATAACTCTTTCATCTTTCTTTCATAGTAATGCTCGAACAAATATTTCTCTTGGAAATATCCCTTGAAATCCCTCCATGATATTATTTTCTCATCAAGGTTCTTAGCTTGCTTAAGTTGATCCCACAAAATGGTTGCTTTCCCTTGCAAGTGGTAGGTGTCGATTTTAGCTTCTACCCGAGATGGGTAATTATGTAGCTTGAAATATTTGTTCATTTCCAACAACCATGCCTTAACATCTTCTCCTTTCTTGTGCTCACCATTGAAAGTTGGTGGCTTATTCTTCCTGAGTTCACCCTACAAGATGTTTGCCTCTGGTATTCTCCTTTGCCTCTGAACATGAGACACACTTGGGCTGCTCCCTGGACCTGAACTTGCATGAGTTCTTCTAGTGGAATGCCTTGGATAATGATAGCGTCTACTCATGCTTCTTAACTTCCTATCATTCCCATGATCATCTCTTTTGCTATGGGATCTTGATGTTGATACTTGTCTAGCAATAACTGCTTGATTGGTGCCAGATTCCTTGTTAACTTGCTTCTGTAGCATATTTATGCTTTGAAGTATTTCTTCTTGAGCCTTCATGATCCTCTCATTATCATCCCTATAGCTTCACACTTCTTTTTGCAGGCTTCTCATAGTTACAGTCTGCTGCCTATCTCTTCTCCCATTAGACTCAGTCTCAACATTACCCATGCTAATATGCAGACCTCCAATTTCTTCGTCATGGCTGTAAAACCCTTGAGCATCCTCCATGTCTTTAGTTCCCATGCCTCAATTTGTGTTTTGAGCTAATAGTTACAACAATTACAAGTTGCAATTTCCACTCTTTTGTTACTACAAAATTCACTTTTATCACTTTTGAAGAGAATATAATGCCCAAATCAAAATTATGGGTTGACAGATCTCTTCTACTCCTCAAGACCTTTCCAATGACTATTTGTTTGCTCCAATCTGAGCTGAAAATTATGGTGGCAAAACAATGAAGGAACATTCATTAGCACGTGGAACACAATATCAACGCTCAACAACCGTCCGATCATTTCTTGATTAGATCTCTGCCATCGATTTGTCTTAATGGATTCACCGCAGATCTAAGTCATATTTCTTCATACCTTCCATGAACCCACCACCAACACTTATCTTCTTTTTCCTTCGCGGAATCACGAACTCGCAGACTCATAAACTTGTAACTTCCTTTCATGAGTCTGTCTGTGAAGTCCCAACACTTAGCCATTTTTCCATCTACATGGAGTCGCAGACTCATAAAATTGTAACCTTCCTTTCATAAGTTCGTCCAAGAAGTCCCAACACTTAGCCATTTTTCCATCTACATGGACTCGCAAACTCATAAACTTGTAACCTTCCTTTAATAAGTTCGTCCGAGAAGTCCCAACACTTAGCCATTTTTCCATCTACGCAGACTCGCAGACTTAACACTTAGACAAATTCCAAGATCTTACTGCAGTTTCGTGGGACTGACAGTTGGCCTGCCACATGGCTCCACATCACCTGCCAACTGTCATCCCATCGAACATGTACCCGCCACGATGGCAATACATGTCTTTCTTCTACCACGTCAGTTAACACGTGGGCTCCATGTCATGCTGATGTCATCATTTGAAAAATACCCAAATTTTTTCGATCTTGCTTATGTAAAAAAATTCCAAAGAGGCTCAATTCTTCACATTACCCATGAAATTCTATCAATTTTACAACAATAATTTAATAAAACAAGTTGCAGACATACTCCATAAATTAATTCTCTGCAAGTTTCCTCTCTAGCGTTATGCTAACTCGGCCCATCCAGGATTAGCGTTGAAAACTGGGCTCTGATACCACTTTGTAACGTACCCATCCACCTAGGTTGGGCCACGTCACACCAAACAATTTGTCTTACGACTCTGATACCATAATGTAATCATTCCCCAACCCAACCAAGGAACCTTACGATGCGAAATACATATAAAAAAGAAACTTCTGCTAACTAAAGTAATTATTTTATTGTTAGTTGATTTCCTGTAGCTTATAGCTACAAATCTAAAACATATTTAGCTATTGTCTATAACCATAAAACATATGCATCTAAACCATGTTAATAATCAACATGGAATGCAACTAAAACACTCATTACATCAACATATAAGTCATTCTCATTTACGCAGAGTTCACACAAAACAATAACACATGTAAATAACTCAACAACAAGATAAAACACTTATCTTTAAACAAGAATCATGCAACCAACTGTTTGGGATGGACGTTCCACCCAACCATAGACTGACTGTTCCAAATCTCAACAGCCAGTCACCCCCGAGATGATGCTAGTAATCCACAAAAGAGGGTGGTCTCTCACAGTCCACTCTCAACTCATAAAACTCATAACCCAATTGATATTCTCCTACAACTATCCCAATTTTTCTACCAGCTCTCTTCCTCCTGACCTGCCACAACCCAAGGAATGAACCATTCATTTATCAGGGATAACCCAAGGGATGTACCATTCGTTTATCAGGGATAACTCAAGGGATGTACCATCTTTTTATTAGGGTTAAACCAAGGGATGTAGGATCCATTTATCAGGGATAACCCAAGGAATGTGCCATTTGTTTATCAGGGTCTCTCTAGCACAGGTAGCTAAGAATCCCTCAACTGGGAACTCAAGGGAACTTGTTGCTAGGAAAACTATCAGCAAACCAACAACAAACACTTGTTGTTTTAGTGTAACTCACACATGAGTTCACTCTTTAGGCCCAAAAACCTAGCTCTTCAGTTCTCCAACTCCAATTTGCTCCAGTTATGCTCCAGAGTTTGCCCTCCATGGATGCACCAGCTCCAAGCTCTCTTTCTTTCTCCCTCCTTTCTTCCCATGCACAAATTTGTCTGACTGTAAAAACGGTTGTCCCAACCCATACAAATTTCCTCTCTTATGGCTTGCCTTTTTTGACTCACACTCTTCCCCAAGCTGATTGTACTCAACCCCCATGTGCCCAATAACTTTGGGATGTGACCATTCACACCCACTCTCTTACATGTATTCAATGATTGGCTTTGGGAACACTCAACCATAAATGGGAAGGTTTGTATACGATACAAAATTTTAGGAAAAATGGGTTAAATTAATATACTCAGGTAATCCTCCCTTCGACACCTCTTGGTCATTATCCTAGAAACTTCCCCCTCTCATGGATTAATTCAACCCGCATCTCTTGTCCATGTACCCTTAGCAACTGACATCACATTTTTATTATTAAAACATTGAAAAACAATTCGCAGATTACATCGCTTGGCCGTAGCCACATATTATATCCACATAAGCATTAATTAAACTAGGGATTATAATGGGGATGTTACATTACACGTGCCAAGTAATTGAAGGATGAGAAAGGTATAATATGAATTAAAAGTCAAATTGTTGAACTTTATGATAAGGAGGTAGAAGGATTTATTGATGAGTATTCTTGAGCAACAGAGAGGGCTATAGAACAAAATAAGAAGAAATTTCTTGCAAATAAAGAGGCCCTATGGGGGCTAAAGAGTAGGGCTTTGTGGCTTGCCAAAGGTAACGAGAATACAAGTTTTTTTCAAAACTTTGCAAATTATAGGAAAAATATAAATACACTTTGGAAAGTTCATAGAGAAGATGGTTCCAAAGCAACAAATTTCAAGGACATTGTTGGTTTAGGAGTGGCTTGTTTTGAGAAGATATATAAAGAAGAAGATAGAGCAAACATAGCAGAGGTTGTTAAGATAACCTTTTAATTCCCCAGCTTTGTTGATGAGGTAGCAAATGGGACATTGATGGAGGAAATATCAAAATAAGAACTCCAAGCGATCCTTCGTAGCTTTTAAAAGGACAAGGTCATGGGCCATACGGTTGGACAATGAAGTTCTTTTTGGGTTTTTATGAAGCTATAGAAGATGATTCATTAAGGGTCATTGAGAAATCAAGGAGCATAGGAAAGGTTCTAGGCATCACCAATTCCACTTTTATTGCCTTGATTACAAAAAAAGACAACCTTATTTTCTTTGATGACTAAGCTCATTTCCTTGTGCAATTGTATCTATAAGATAATAGCTAATATTATTGTTTTGAGGGTTAAGGAAGTTCTTTCCGAGGCTATTTATAAACAATTTGGGTTTCTTCATGGAAATCAAATCCATGACGCTATCGTGGTCGCATAACAAGAGACTGTAAGGTAGCTAGAGAGGTAGTGGGGGGGCCTAGAGGGCCCATAGTGATAATAGTGGAGGTTATTCAATGTAAGGTGGACTAGGTCCACTATATTATTAAATAAGGCCCACTATGGTAGTTAGATTTAATAAATGGGTAATTAGATATAATAAATGTAAGAGGACTTCTTAGAAGGTTCTACTTCTAGAAGATTCATTCTCTAGAATGTTCTTAGGTGATGGCAGCACTATATAAAGGGTTTCAAGCAATGTAATGGGACATGAAGAGAAGTATTGTATTTGGAGTGGTAGCTCAATAGGAGGATGCCCCCTCGAAGAGGCAAGCGGACAAGAGAGGATCCCTTCCATAATAGGATCCATTGTATGGTGTTGCCCTACATCAAGGGTTTCTATAATAAAGTTGTGGTTTTCTATATGGTTTCATAGATCTTGTGTGGTGATTGTATTCAGATATCTTTGGATCTATTGTGATATTTTGTATTCAGATATTTGGTTCTTAACAAGTGGTATCAGAGCACTTTCCTTGGACAGACATTGTGGGCAAATATTTTTTATTTTTGCAGATTCTTTTTTTCGGAGCAGAAAAAAGAGGACCGCGACATTCTCGAAGTTTTTGGTATATTTCTGTGAAAAATTTGCAGAAAAAGGTTGTAGATATGAGTTCCTCTAAAAAAACACCCAATTTAAAAAAACAAATCATCCGAAACGGAGTCCGGGAAGTCGAGATATTGAAGTTTTAAAATCTGCAAATTTTCAGGATTTTTTCCGTGGACGGCGGTGATAATTTTTTTTTTATTTCTGTAGCATCTGGAGGTTGAATTTGCCCAAATAAATTACATATTTGAGTTCCTCTCACAATTTCACCCAATTTAAAAAAAAAAACAGCCAAAACGGAGTCCGGGAAGTGAAGTTATGAGCATTTTAACTTGAACAGTTTTTTAGGGTTTTTCCAGAAAAAGGCGCGATTTTCTGCCGAAACTTATTGGGTCTATTTTTTTATTTTTTTCGTGACAGATGCAGGACCAAAGAGTTCATAGGGTGATCAGATGGCTATTTCCTCTCAAACCCTGAAAGAAAGTCCTGAATCATTCAAAGCCCAATTTTTTCACACATTGGATGACAGATTGGATGCATTTGTACATGTCGTCACAGACGACCTCACAGACAGACTCAATGATAGTTTTCGTAGTATTCAATATTAATTGAATAACATGCAAGAGAGATTTCTTATGGAGGGTCTCAGGGATGAATATAATCAAGAAATATATGTTTGGTATGATTTTGAGGCCGATTGTGATGATTGGTATATGGATAGTTGTCATTTTTGGGATGACAACCACTTTCATATTTTATTTGATGACTTTAATCCACCTTCTGTAGAGAGCATCAATGTGAAAAATCGAGAGCCAATGATTATTACCAGTGTCCATCCTGCATATTCTACAGTGGTATTATTCCTTTCAGATTCTGCTACGACCCTTTTCCACTGTGTGGATGGATCTTCTTATTTGGATCCACATGATAGGTGTCAGTCTTTGGAGCATCATTTGGAGTTGGTTATTGGGTTCCAAAATCTTCCACGGGGAGTTCACATGAGCACTTGGACATGGGAGCCGAGCTTACAATGGTGGTTGGAGTACTTCAACATGGTGGCTTTCCTTTCTACATGAGACCTTGGTTCTTCAGTCTTCTTCAACATTATGGTCCACAATTATCCATGGGACCTTGGTATATGGTTGTACATCAAGCGTTGAGGACAACGCTTTCATAAGGGGGATGGAATGTAAGGTAGCTAGA